>BGNK01001501.1:0-95000 GCA_003297005.1 Symbiodinium sp. clade A Y106 | reverse complement strand
ACGATGATGATTATGATGATGGTGATCGTGAAGGTTATAATAACGATGAATACAACCATGTTAAGTTTGACGTTGTGTTCGTTGCGGCGGTGGGCAGACTATAAACATACTGCTACCTTGCAAGCTTCTCTCCGTTCGTGCTGCTGCGACTAGTGATGGGGCTTCTATTTCCATGAACAGGGCTTGGCTCCCAGTATCCAGGACCTTGCATCCTGTAGCTGCAGTGGTTAGGAAGGATGCCTGAGAATTCAGGTGCCCGAATGACGGCGGGACACCCATTGCATGGGTTGTCTTTTTTGGCCTGACCGCCACCTGAAAGAAGCAATCGTCATAGTTTTCGCTCGAAGCAGGACATATCCGGTCCCGCATGGCTTCGTCAGAAAGCTGGCGATTACAAATCCATGCGCGCCGCTATCACCGTAAGACGAACAAGATGTCCGTGCTGCTTGGCTTGTTAAGCAGTTTATGAGTATATGTTCGGAACTGCCTTACGCGACCACCACCGAACAACCACCGCACCCCGGCCACCTGCAAAACAACACGGCCATCGTCCTCAACACGGCCATCGTCATCATTCTCGCCATACACTATCAACTGCCGGCGCGGTAGCTGTTGCTGTTGTTGCTGCAGCTGCTGTACCAGCAGCAGCAGAAGTAGTAGTAGTAGCAGCAGCAGTAGTATCAGAAGCCGTGGCAGAAACAGTAGCAGTAGCAGTGCCAGTAGCAGTGGCAGTGGCAGTGGTGGTGGTAGTAGTAGTAGTAGTACTAGTGGTAGTAGTCGTCGTCGTAGTCGTAATCGTAAGCGGAATGCAACATTCGCCACGAGAGCCTTAACAGACAGTTCAGGATCAGCACATACGCGCAGTATGCGGACTACGTCGATCAGTGGATCCTCAAAAGATATGCAGCACCCGTGGCTTCCTGGATAGCTTATGGCCCAGAGGGTCGGGTTCCGACGGTGGAGGAGTTCCAGCTCTTGACGAAGTTTATGAACAAGATGGACGGTGGGCTGTTACCTTCTCGGTTGAGCGATGTCCTATGTGAGATGAATCGCCGGCTCCAGTCTCTGCCCAGGCCGGCCGATGACGCTTGGGACAAGGCGGAGAAGCGGCTACAAAAAAGCTTTCGGAAGTTGCACCGCCGCTGTAACGAACGAGTTGCAGACGCAGTGGTTGTCGCGACGGGCGGTGACGAATTGAAAGCAGAACAGGACGAAGCCCTGCAAGTCTGTGAAGCGGCCGATGCAGGGTCGCCCTGTACATCTGCCCGGTCTCATCAACACCTGACATTGTTTCGCAAGATGAACGAGTGGGGCTTTCTGGATGACTCTCAGAAGCTCGAGCGCTTAGAGCAAGCCGAGGAAGCCACGAGGCACTCGCGAAGGAGCTTGAGCCAGAAAGATCTGGTAGATATCCTCAACATGGCTGCAGCTTGCCTTGCAGCTCCGCGCAGACATAGAACGCTACAGGACGCCGATGCTACTAGCGAAGGAGAAGTCAGAACTGCCCCTGACATGCAGGATTCTGCCATTGATCTGCAAAAGCGCATTCGGTTGCTGTTGCTGCAAGCTCTCCGTCTTTGGCAGATGAACCAGTTCGATTGTCACGCCATCGAACATGTCCTGGACTTTGTTCAACAGAAGATCGGTAAATTCGAGAATAAGGTCGGGGAAATTCACGGTGCTGCTGCCGGGAAGGCTTGGCTGAAGATCAAGCACGCGGTCGACGAGCTGCTGCTGCCATTACAGCCGCAATCGAGCTCGCGTGCGCACGGCGCAGAAGGCCACACTCAAGCTTCTCATCCCTTAAAATATAAGCGAGTGGAGCGCCAGAGTGGCATTGAGCACATTACTTGGAGAGAGGGTACAAATGGCGGCTGGTGGACATGCCGCTTTTATACGGATAGCACCAATCAGGGGCGGAAGCAGGCCACTTGCTCGTTTCCAATCTCCAAGTTCCTCGAAGAAGGCCTTGGTGAGGAGGCGGCCGTCGAGGCCGCACTGCAGGAAGCCAAGGCCTACCGCGAGAAGCTCGTGCGTCAGGGCAAGTTGAAGCCCCCAAAGCCGAAACCCCCCAGATCAATGGTGATGGGCGTCTCGTTTGAGAGTGGCACACAGAAATGGCGGGTTCGGTCGTACGACGCCGTCAAGAAGAAGACGATGTCCTTCGGTAGTTTCGATACCAAGGAGGAGGCCGAGGTGAAGGCCCGGGGGGTGTGCAGGCAGCCTCAGGATCGAGTCGAATACGAGGCTCGGGCGGCGAAGAGGTGCAGTGCAAAATGTCATTTCGGGCCGACTTCTCCAAGCTTGCTTGGAGGATCATGGGACTTAGTAAGTACGGTTATAAGTACCCTAAGTGGGGTTATAAGTAATTATAAGTACAGTTACCTTAATTATAACCCTAGTTACTAAGTCCCATGATCCTCTAANTGGAGGATCATGGGACTTAGTAAGTACGGTTATAAGTACCCTAAGTGGGGTTATAAGTAATTATAAGTACAGTTACCTTAATTATAACCCTAGTTACTAAGTCCCATGATCCTCTAAGTGGGCTTAAATGGACCCTCAGCCCTTTAGGACCTTGTCGACCAGTAAGGGTTGGTTGATTAACGGCTGAGTTTAGGGTCGAGGGATTGCGCTCCAGAGCCCGAAGCAAGCGTTTTAAGGACTCGTATGTTGTTGTTTTCTGGCGAAAGACCACGCGATGTAAGGCTTTTGGGACTATTTCCAGCTTGAAGGCCCCAAAACTCGGGCTTACGCTAACTAGGGTTGCACCGAGCATTGCAGGAACCATGGAAATCATAATTCACTTGCCTTCCACCTTGAACTGCAGATGCACTCGCACTTCCGATGCCTAGAGCCGTGTTAGAATTGATATATTGTTGGGGGCCGTAATAATTACTACTACTATTTTGGGGTTTCCTGATTATAGTTATAGTATAATGGGCCCCCAAACCATATTCCAATTATTAAGGCCCCTATATTAGTAGATATTAGTAGTCTTGAGCTCCGAGTTCTCTGTTTTAAATTCAACGCCCAGAAATTTCTATACGTCCCTCTTTACTTTTGCCAACCCCAAGCGCACATTTGGACATGCATGCCAGCATTCTTAGCATCCTGGGGTTGGGAGTTTCGGGTGGGGTTTTGGGTGTAGGCCGGGGCAGGCTTGATCGCTTGTTTAATGGTTTCTGACGTTTCGCCTGTTGCGCACAGGTCTCATGCAGCGTTATGTTGCTTGTTCTATGCCAGCGGGCCATGAGGTTCTCTACATTCTACAATGTATGCACTGTACTTGCTTGAGTAGGTAGTGGTCCTCGTGTTCGTAGTAGTGGTAGTTGTCGAGGTGGTGGTGGTGTTGTCTTGCTGCTTGTCTAGCTTCGAGTCAGGAGTTTACGGCCTTCTGCGCTGTAGGGTTCCAGGGTTTGGCTGCACACCATCACCCCATATGCCATATCCCGTTTAATTGGTTGAACTGATGGCATCTAGCTTCCTGGTAAAGGCACGACATACTTCACTGCCCCGGACTCCATCTACGATGCTGTGATGGCGCAGTTTCCAGAGGCTCAGCTCCTTAAGCTGGTGTTCTTGTGAACATGAACCATATCAAGACTACAAGTCTGTACTGCGTCTTAAGTCTTAAGCACTACACCAGTTGGGCCCCAGGGGTACTGGTTGCCTGCATGAGGCGGATAATCGAGGGATGTGTGTGCATCACTCAGGCACAGAGTCGTCGTAACCTGCCAATAGGATCCACATTGAATCTTAATGCGAGCCAGGGATTTAACTCTGATTCCTGCATCACTGGCAAGAACCCATGCAGGCTTGGGCCCAGGCAATGTGGACATTGAGATTGGGCTCCTCATGCAAAACCTTTGAGAACATGAGCACCGAGAGCCTAGGGTTTAGGGCATTAGGGTTCCAAGTTTAGGGTTGAGTTACTGATGGGCCCCATTACCGGCTGCTGCTGCCCTAAACCCTAATCCCTAAACCGTTTGTTCTATGACCTGGACCCCCATGGAGCCTTATATCATAAATGTGCAAGTCTTACAAAGCCCATAATAAGCGAGTAGAAACCCTAGCAACTCAGGGTTGAGAACTGCGACAATTTCTGGGTTCAAGGCCAAACTACACAAAGGAGAGCAGCCAAAAACGTGTAAGATACCTTCCGAAAACTTGAGAAACCAAGCCGATGCAACCCATTCGGGCATCGACATCGCTCCACTTCACAAATCTCACGGGACTAAGTTAAGTAGGAGTACCGGCGAGATATGGTACAGAGCTATAACAACCGGCAACCGCAAGTGTGACTGCAATGAAGAAGCCCTAAACCCAAACTCTGAACCGCTAAGGTTCTAAACCCTACAACCCTGATCCCTGAAACCCTAAACCCCCAAACACTTGTATTGACCTCCGATACATCCTGTAGAGCGTCAATCTGCAACCCAGTTAATGGCCCAACTCGACTACAGGTGCCCTGTTCCCAAGCAGAAGCTTACCCGCCTCTCACCTACGTCCTGCGGAGTTGGGGGCTGAGATTGGCCATGTTGCAAGGCTTTCGTCTATGATGGGCCATGGGGTGTTTTAGCGGGTTAATACAGGGTTCGGAGTATCTACCAATGCAGGGTTCCTTATGTATAAGGTACCCCAAAATCTTAGTGTAAATCTTAGTGTAATTATTAAGGACCCTATACTACCAATATTATACCTAAAGGGTGCCTGACCCTATACTACAGTTTTGGGCTTTTGGTGGATCGGAGGAATTAGGGCTCAGCCCTTCAAGGTCTGTCGAGTGTATGATCTGTGCCTTCAGTGTGGCTAGTAGCAGTAGTTGTAGTAGTAGTAGTAGCAGTAGTAGTAGCAGTAGCAGTAGCAGTAGCAGTAGCAGTAGTAGCAGTAGTAGCAGTAGTAGCAGTAGTAGCAGTAGTAGCAGTAGTAGCAGTAGTAGTAGTAGTAGTAGCCGTGCGCGCCCCCAGGCGCCTGGTGTTAACCTCTGTTTTTCTGCGTTTTTTTGGGCGTTTTGCTAGCGTGCCGGGGGGGGGGGCTAATAACGACATGGTTTAGCAGTAGCAGCAGTAGCAGCAGCACGAACACCGTAACGCTACATCATGCCAGAGTCTTCAGGGACTTTGTAGGGACATGACTGGTACATGTTCCGACCTGTTTACATTTGGGACTGGGATATTCCCTAAACTTGTGACCGCCGGGTCTTGGGATGACTCGAGTGGAGTAAAAGAATTATTTCTGTGAGAATCCTCTGAGAAACCTGTGAGCGGGCTGTGAGAAACCTGTGAGAAAACTGTGAGAAAGCACGCCATCGGCGGTCACAACCCTAAACCCTAAACCCTCAACCTTCGAAACACCCAAGGCAGAGCCTGAAACAAAAAATCCTCTGGCTCAGGGGTCAAAATTTGAAGAGTAGGGGTTTATGTCCAGCTCTCACAGCTGAGTTTATGTCCAGCTCTCACAGCAGCCTGGGTATTTATATCGATTTCCATATCTATCTGCAAAATATCACCATGTCTATATCTATCTGTATCTGTGTCCTACTCATGTATGTGCATTTCGGTATTCGCATCTATATATCCATGTACTATGTCTATGGACTAGACCTCTCTGCTTGCCTTTATGCTCATATGTCTGCATAGATACATACCGCCCTGAAGAACCCCCCCGGCCCTCCAAGCACCGAAGAGCTATCCCCCCATGTGCATAATCATCATCCTGACCATTTTCAGCATCATAATAAACCCAAGTAAGTAGTTTTTTGAAGTTGGCTTAACTACAATTTCTAAAAACTCACAAAAACCCAGCATTTTACACCCTCGAACCACTGAAAACTACCAGGCGCCAGGAGGTGCGCAACCCTAGTAGTAGTAGTAGTAGTAGTAGTAGTAGTAGTAGTAGTAGTAGTAGTTGCTGTTGTTGTAGTAGTAGTAGTAGTAGTAGCAGTAGCAGTAGCAGTAGCAGTAGCAGTAGCAGTATCACCAGCACCAGCAGTGGCACTGGCACTGGCACTGGCACTGGCACTGCGTAGTAGTAGTTGTTGTTGTAGTTGTAGCTGCTGCTCCTGTTGCTGTTGTTGTCGTCGTCGTGGTCGCTGTCGTTGTCGTTGTCGTTGCCGTCGTCGCTGTGGGAGTGGGAGTGGGAGTAGGAGTAGGACTAGGAGTAGGAGGGAGTAGAGTAGCACGAGCAGTAGCGCAAACGATAGCGGTAGAAGTAGTCCCAGTAGTGGTAGTCGTCGTCGTGGTGGTGGTAGCGGTATCAGCAGCAGCCAACCAGTAGAAGCAGCAGCAGCAGCCGCGACGACTCAGAGGTTCAGTGCTTGTGGTTCAGGCCTGATTGGATCCTGGGCCCTGAATCTCAGGCCTCAGTAATCAAGCCCTCAACCAGGATCCTTGCCATCCTTGCGCCCGAAGCGGCTTGCCAGTCACTTTCCCAAGATCCGACATAGTCTCAGGAGTGTGCTGTAAACTGTTACACTCCTGCGAGGGGTCCAGTAAAACAACCCTCAACACGTAGAAGTGTCTGCAGGTGGCGAGAAGGAGACGTACGACCTTCAAGTCAAGCAAGAGACGTGCCCGAAGGGAGGGCCTGGACACAGAAGTGCTTAATTCGGAGGGTTCCACGTTTCGGGCTTACCCGTAAATGGGGTTTAGTAACTTCACGATTTGCATGTATGGTTTACCGTTCACAAGATCCAGAGTTTACTAGCTTGAAGGGCCCTTTATCAGCACTTATTCACAAATCCTGCGAATGAGTGTTTGCTGTTGGGTCCGTATGTTCAGATATACCGGTAGTACTTGGAGGATCATGGGACTTAGTAAGTAAGGTCGCCATTAAGGTAATTATACTTCTAATTGATTACTTCTGCTGTTGGTCCATCTTCGTGCCCGAGACTCATCATCAGCCCCATCGGAAGCCTTTGGAACCTCCGCCGAAAGCTTCGCAGCCACCCGAAGCTGCCAGAACTGCCGACCGCACCGGGGGAGCCCCGCTTTGACACAGTCTCCCGGCCGAGTGTCTCCATCGGTGAAGTCCGGACTCCTGGGCCCGGTGTTCCATTCTAATGATGCAAGATGCCGCCCATGGCCAAGGTCTCAGGAGGTGGTGTGGAGGTGCCTCCCGAAGCCACACTGCAAGGGCCTACAAATAGATATTGACACGTTCCCGTTATGTCCGCTTTTCCATGTAGTCATCTCGCAGTTTAAACTAACCACAAACTCGCAGACATGCATGCATGCAGATGCATTTAAGTATGGCATGTCTGCATGCATGTATTGACGCATAGATGGATAGATGCATGTATAAAGATAGTAGTTAGGCAGATAGATAGACGCGGCAGGCAGGTAAGTAGATAGACAGCCCGACAGAGCGACAGAGCGACAGAGCGACAGAGGGACAGACAGACGGACAGGCAGACCGGCAGACGGACAGACGGGCAGACGGACAGACGGACAGACGGGCAGACGGACAGACGGACAGACGGAGAGACAGAAAGATAGAAAGAGAGAGAGAGAGAGAGAGAGAGCGAGAGAGACGGGGGGAGGAAGCAAGCAGTCACGACAATAATCATAATGCTTTGCAGCACTCCATCCTACCCTAATCACTAATCCCCTGACCCAAACGCTCAGTGGAGGTACATGGTCGGAGACGACTCCAACTTCTGCGTGCCGGCCTTCATGAAGCTGGACGTCAAAAAGCAGTGCCCTACATGTTTTTGAGACTCCGCATTTTTTGTGATATCCCTGTACGGAAGTGTACTTCCGACATTCCGTGTTGTAAAGGACACTTGGCCCCGCTCCTTCCCCTCCCTATGTGGCGGTTGAAGGGTTCATGGATCTAATACCCGGAAATCCCAAAGCTTAAACTCTCCTTTTCACTAAAAGTCCTTGGCAACTCCCGTTGATCTTCTCATGAAACCCTAGTATAAGTTGTACCTGTGGCCCCAAACCCTACAAAATAGTAGGTTCTGACCCCTTAATTAGAGGGTAGACCCTTAAAAGAGTAGGTTTTTGGAGCCCCAGGTAAAGCCCTTCAACCTTCAGTCCCTGCACCCTGAGATTAGCGCTCGAGATCTTGGTCCCTAAGCGCCTAAGTCTCCCCCAGACCCTGAGACTCTCCTTAATGTAGGGGCCTTAATAGTTAGAATCGAGTTATGGGGTTCCTTATTATGATGAAAGTATAATATACCCCAAAACCCTATTCTAAATATTAAGGCCCCTACATTACCCCTAAATTCTTCATAAACCGAAACCCCGTCGCCCTCTCAGCACTCGGTCGGAAACTCCTGAAACCCTTCAAACACCTTGCACCCCTCAACTGGGAGAGTTCAATCCTAAACAGGAACTCAGGGCCTATAGCCCAAAATCTCGAAACCGGTTTAGGGTTATGTAGGAATTAAGGGTTTAGGCTTTTCGGTTTAGGGTCTAGGGGTTTAGGGTTTAGGGCCCGCAAAAGCACGTAAGACTCAACCTGGACAGGTTCGGACCAGCGCTGATCCTTGGGGAGGCAGAGGGTGCCGAAGATTTTCGGGACTCAGAATTTCCACTCCCTGCGGTTTGGATTTCGGGAACCAGAGCCCTAAACCTTAAACCCTAAACCCCTAAACCCCTAAACCCTAAACCCTAAACCGCCAAAGCCCTACATTCCGTGTTTTGGGTTCAGAGCCGGGGGATCCCTGGTTGAGGGTATTAAGTTGAAGCTTAGAACATAGCGGCCTATACTATTCCTTAGGGTTCCTTTAAAGGGGTCTCTACTTAGAGGATCATGGGACTTAGTAAGTATGGTTATAAGTGCTTTAAGTGGGATTATAAATAATTATAAGTATAGTTACCTTACTTATAACCCTAGTTACTAAGTCCCATGATCCTCCAAGTAAGGATTACTAGATTACTATAAGGGTTTAGTATAGCGGCCTAAATACTTACCAATGCTCTTTTGGGGGAGTCCTTATGAGAAGTCGAGTATAGTGGGCCCCAAAACCCTATTCCAATTATGAAGGCCCTTATTTGACAGCCATTCTGAGACTGGGCTTTCTTTAACATGCGGGGCCTTCGGATTTGGAGAGATGGGGCTCTGCGTCCGTGGTTTTAAGAGTTGTACCCGAATAGTATATACTTTGGCCTTGAAGTACTCCCTATATAGGTACATTGGGGCCAAAGTATTTAGTATTTTTGTACATGGACCCTCAGGGCAACCTACCGTAGTGGCCTTGATAGTTCAAGCGGGGTTTGGGCTTTTCTACTGTTCTTGTAGGGACGATAGGGGAATACTGTTGTTGTTTATTGCTCATTCATGCTACTATAGCATGGCTGGTGTGATTGTGTGTCTCGGTATTAGAACCTTTCAGCGTGGTAGCTATATAGTACCAGAGGTCTGAAAAGTTGGTCATCAAGTCTCCTTACAGTCCCTGGCTCCCTATCTAACTCCTTGGCTGTACCTTAACATCCCCCCCCCCCCAAAAACAACTCCAAAAACTTTTCACCCCCCACTTTTGCCCGGTGGGGCTCCCTCGACTCTCNAGAAAGTGGTGCCTGCAGCACCTGTCCGACCCGCGCCCCCCTGCCATCTCCCTTGCTCGCCCCTTAACACCCCCCCCCCCCCCAAACAACCATCCTAATCATTCTAGCCGCCAGCTTTAGGCCGGTGGTGCTTCCTAGGCTTCAGGCTTGGGGATCTGGGGACACCTAGACCCTACACCCTTAACCTTAAACCCAAATTCCTACACCCTTAACCCTAAACCTTAAACCCTATTCCCTAACACCCAAAAAGACCCTGATACCCTGAACGCTAAGTCCCATACCCTTAACCCCAAAGCTCAAACCCTGGGTGCTCAGTTTAGGAGGGGATTCTAACCCAGAGGGTCCATATACACTACCTATGGAATTAGGCCCCAAAAAAACCATCCCTATTGTGGTTTTGGGGACTTAATTCCATAATGGTAGTGTATATGGGACCCTCTGGGTAATATCTCGACACCATAGGTGCCCAAAATCCTTAACCCCCCAACGCCCTAAGTACCCTACACGCTAAGTTTCGTTTCCGAAAATTAGGGGTACCTTATTTTGGGGTCCTTGTAATAAGGATCCTACTTTTTTGGGGTACTATATTTGGGTCTCCTATTTCGGAAACCCCCAAATCCTGAAGCCCTAACCCCTTAAAGCCTAACCTCCCCAAATCTTAAACCATACAAACTACTACGTAACTACACTAGCCCAACCCCTAAAGCCTAAACACTAAATCTTAAGCCATACGCACGACCAACCCCTTAACGCCTAAACTCTAAATCTTTAACCATAAAAAGCAGCTTGCGAGGTCTTCATGCGACATTTCTTTACGGTCTTCAGCCGCGGCAGCGGCAACTTGAGTGAGGCATTGCGGGTTCAGCACTTTCGGACAGCTCCTAAGTTTAGGGGTTTACAGTTTAGGGTTAGGGTTGACAAGAGTGACGGTGTTGACTTGTTGGGTGGCTTTCAGGGTTTAGGGCTTCCGGTTGCAGAGTTTGGGCGGCGGAACTGGTTTATTTAACCCGAAGGGTTTACTCAGGGGCTAGGGTTTAGGGCTGTGGGGACGGGAAAACAACTGTTCCTTCATGAGGGGGTCGAGAGTCTAGGGTTCTTTGGGCATTTTTTTTGGTAACTGAGTGTGGGCCAAAAACATGTTCAGGCAGTCTGAGGAATTTAGTGTTTGAGTGGGGGGGAGGGGTGGGTATTTTACGCTGCCGCTAGAATGTTAGTAAGCCGTATCATATAAAGAATCGTCGTTCTCATGTTTTAATTTTATAGGCTCTCGCATTAGGTGTTTCCATGCCCCAGATAAGAGCGAGTTGGGTTTAAGCAGTTTAAGTGGGTTTAGACCCCCTGCCAGCAAAGGGTTTGCCATATGTCCCTGGAGAGGATCCAATCGAGGGTTTAGATGTTTAGTGTTTAGGGTATGGTGCTGATGCGCATCAGAATGTGACGAAGTAAGGAGCGTTGCAGGATGCCAAGTTCAAGTGTTCTATAGTGGTGAGCGAGTATGTATGGTTAATGCACTTAGGTTTGTCGTGTATCTAATGCACAACCGAAAGTGGAAGGATGACCAGCAATGAAGCCAGCAGATACCTTTAAGAAACCCTGGGACCCACACTACTTGAAGGGGCAGGGGACTTAGTAGGTAGGTTATAAGTAGAGTTGTAAGTGCCCTAAATGGAGTTACCCTAATTATGACCCTACTTATAACCAACTTACCAAGTCCCCTGCCCCTTCAAGTAGACCCTAAACCCTAAACCCTATAGATCCCTTTAAGGAACCCTATAGATCCCTTTAAGGAGCCCTTTAGGAACCCTTACTAAGTCCCCTGCCCCTTCANCCCCTGCCCCTTCAAGTAGACCCTAAACCCTAAACCCTATAGATCCCTTTAAGGAACCCTATAGATCCCTTTAAGGAGCCCTTTAGGAACCCTTACTAAGTCCCCTGCCCCTTCAAGTATACAAACCCTGAGCTATCAAGCCATAGGGTTTTGTAGCGGACCTAGGGTTAGAAGTATGGAAGCTATACCCATATCTACACATAGCCCCACGTTGGGTACCTATAACCGGACTTACTAGGTCCCATGACCCTGCAACCCTGCGACCCCAAAACAAACCCTAAACACTAATCCCTCAACCCTGAACGGTTTAGGGTTTAGGGTACGGTTTAGGGTTTAGGGTTTACCCTAAGCCCTAATCCTGTCCTCGGCGGTTTGCTGCAGGCCCGGGTCGGTTTCGCTAAAGCCAAGGCAGGGGCCACGCCCAAGGCGAGAGAAGGGCGAGGTTCCTGTTAGCGAGTTTAGGAGTTTAGGGTTTTAGGGTTTAGGGTTGGGTTTAGGGTTTAGGGTTACTATGGAAGCCAGGTTCCCAAAATCCTTTCGAAGGAGATGCTTGTCCAGAGTTTCGGGTCTGTACCAGCGCTTTGTCCTCGGTACATAGAAGCATTTTTAGAAGTGTAATACAGGGGCCGTAATAATCACCTATGCTATTGCTTAGGGTTCCTTTAAAGGGGTCTACAGGGACCACAAGGGTTTAGAATAGGGGCTTATATGATTACCTATACTATTTTGGGGGTTTCTTATTCTTATAGTTATAGTCAATTATAGTATAATGGGCCCCAAAACCCTATTCTAATTATTAAGGCCCTATATTAGGTTTACGGGTGCATCTTGGATCGCAGGTATCATGCTCTGGGAACTATTCATATTATTCACTCTGGAGCCTGCTGACGAAACTCATTGAGAAACCCAAGCCTCGTCTGCTGCTACTGCAGCACAGGTACGTTGCACAGCAGCCAGCACGGAGTCAGGCATGACTCATCAACCTTTGCAGGATCCGGCTGAAGTCAGTTGCCCAGACCATGTTCCGTGCACACTCAGAGGCTCATGGGTTAGAATTGAGGTAGCTATGCTGATATTACTTATAACCCCACTTAAGGTACTTATAACCTTACTTACTAAGTCCCATGATCCTCCAAGCAAGGGCTTCTTGACAGCGTTTCAGCGCCTGCTGCCAAAGCAACCGGGCTGCCGAATGCCACCTGTTCCAATCCGTTTGCATTCCCCGTTCAGTTATAGTCTAGGACCTAGAGCAGGCCCTTATTTCCTTTTTTAGGGTTCAGGTTCCCTTATAAGCCCCTTTAAACCAAAAAGGGCACCCTTTTCATTCCTAGGCTACTCTTGGGTCTAGTAGTAGAAGCCAGAAAGTTGGAACATGGCTTTAGGAGGATTAGCGCTATGATCCCGTATCCTTTACCTTAAGGGCATGAGGATAATGATGTTCCAACTTTCTGGCTTTAACTCTAGGCCTCCACAGTGAACCTGTGCAGCTTGGCGTCCGAGCCCCTTTCTCGTAGGACGGGAAGGCAGGCTTCCCTTCCAACCTGTTCTGGGAGTAGTGTGAGCTTTGCTGTACTTCAGGCGTTAAGAGTAGTAGTTTCGCGCCTGTTTGGCTGCTAAATGGATTGGTAGATTCCAAAACCTGCTTTTTGCCCACTCATGCGCCGCTGTCGACTGGCCTGGTACAGGGGCCCCTAAACCTCTAGACTCAAAACTCGAAAAAATTCTCGAAACCTAGAGCGAGAAGGGCTTTGAAAGCTTCCCAGGCCGAAGGTTTGCCGTTGGAAATTAGGCTGGTTTGTCGGTTAGAGAGGTTGGACACTGCACTTTCTCCCTCGATAGCCTCAATCGCTCTGTGGCGTTTTGTTTAAGGGGCCTGCGTGCTTTCGAATCGGACATCATTACACTTAAGCCCTAGACCCTAATATAGGGGTTTAATAATTACCTATACTACTTTGGGGGTTCCTTATGATTATAAGTATAGTATAGGATACCCCAAAACCCTATTCTACTTATTAAGACCCCCCACATTGTGGTACCCTTATAGATCCCTTTTCGCAGCCCTGTAAGGCCCCTCTAATGGAACCCTATTCTAATTTTTCAGGCGGCCCTTGTATTAGATGACTATTGTAGATCCTACAGCATCCCGGAGTCGACCTCCGTACGCCTCAGAGCTCAAATCTAAAGCTGGAACCTTTGGGTTAAGGGCCCAGACCTTCCAAAACCCCTTAATTCAGGAATATACCTGAAATTATAGTAGGATCCTTAATATGATTTAAGGTATATTCCTTAATTAAAGGATTTTGGAAGGTCTGGGGGTTAGGGGTTTACGGTTTGCGGGTTTAGGGTTTAGGGGTGTCAGGGTTTAGGATTTCTTAAACCTAAAGTACGTAAAGTTGGAACCTTCGCGCCCAACATGCCTCAACGAAACCTCTAAACTCTAAACCTCTTAAACCTGTCTAAGGCCCTTGCCGTTCGAACCCTTGTAGGCTCGCATGCACGACTGCTTAAAAAAAAACAATCGATCAGTAAGAAATACAAAACCAGAAACGAAACCGTGCAGAACCCTGTAAAAGCTTTGCACCACCTGCATCCACCCGCTTAATGCCTGTACTTGGGCCCTATATCATATAACCCTGTAAAACTGGAGGTGCCGGTGATGCGGCGCAGTCCGAGCATCTGAGATGCGCCATGCGTGTAAAAGATGCCTTAGGGTTGCTGAACAGGGGGGGGGGGGGGGGGGGNGGTGGGCGCGCCGAGCCAGGAAGCGTGAAAAGCGCTATGGGTGAAAGATTGGTTTGGGGTGTGGAGAGGGGGGGGGGGGGGGCTAGGGTTCGGGATTTGGGCTTTAGGATGTTTAGGTCGGTTACAGTGTTGTTCAGGGTTGAGGGTTTCATTGCTTGCCATGGAGGGGGAAAACCGTTGGATCCAATTCCGAAAAAGCAGGCTTTCGGGAATACCAGAGTTACTTGGACCTTTTTCCAACGTTTGTGTCTGCCGCGATGGGTTTGGGGAATCTAGGGTTCAGGCCATAGAATATACGTGGTGAGTGTTTAGCGAGCATAAATTTTATGCAATCCTTGCGCTGGTGCGGCAACATGATACGGGAGCACTGCGGTGGCAAACCTTTGAAGTGGATCCCCATCATCCCCGCGAAACTCCCAAATTCTGGATTTCGGGTCCGCAGAGATCATCACCATGATCTTCGCCACGGAGCATCGAACAATGCCATCAGAAAGCATCAGACAGCAAGCTTAATGAGCGATGATGATGACGGTAGTGCCACGCATTGTGTCTGACTGAGCCAAAAGGGCCCACGTATATTGCCTGAAATCCTAAACCCCTAGGGCAAGCAGGGTGAGAGGGTCACCAGAATCCTCATCCCCAAACCCTAAGCTCGAAATGTCAGGGCTTTCGGGATTAGGGCTTATAGGGAATACGGTTCGAATCGTTGACCGGAGGGCCTTCAGTCTGGAAACCTTTAACCCTTCAGCCGATCCATCCCAGCATGGTCTTCAATTAAAGCGCACGAGCCTAACTATCAGAAATATAGATCTGAACTCTCTCAGCACCCTTCTAGTGCCCCATAAGAAGCCTTTTGGAACCCTTTGAAGGGGACCCAAAGCTCATCCTTTCGTCGCCCGCGGCTGCTCAGCTTCGAGGGGCGCGAAGGCCCGGGTGCCGCCTGAGCCATGGCGGATGCTACAGTAGATCCCAGTGCCGAGGTCAAGGCCATGGGGCTCTGAGGTGATTAGTAATTATTGGTTGAGTAGGTTTCTAGATCCCAGTGCCGAGGTGAAGGCCATGAAGCTTCTCAGGGTTTCGGCAGAGGGTTTAGGGTTTGGGGTTTAGGGATCCCTGCGCCGAGGTGATTAGTAATTATTGGTTGAGTAGGTTTCTAGATCCCAGTGCCGTGGTCAAGGTCATAGGGATCAATATCTGCACCAATCTGGGGTTAGTGGTGTGTGTGGCTGAAGAGGTTTAGGGCTTTAACATGAATTGAAGGTAGAGGTGATTCCTATACGCGCTTTTCTCAGGCTCCTAGGATCTTCGGCCGTTCAGCAGCATGTGGGTAGCATTGCTTGGAGGATCAGGGGACTTAGCGAGGAAGGTTATAAGTACCCTAAGTGTGGGCTTATAAGTAGGTATAGGTATAGTTGCCTTAATGATAACCCTATAGCCTATAGTTACTAAGTCCTATGATCCTCTAAGTGGTGGTGAGATTCACCTATGCTGTTACGCTTAACTCCAAAGCTGGAACATGGGATAAGGCTGATTCGTGATCTGATTCCCCAGGCCATTGCAAAGTGATATTGACAGTACTGTTCCAACTCTTCAGCACTCCCTGCGCCTGGTGAAGGGTTGAGGGTTAGGGAGTGAGAAAGAAGGAGCAGTTAGAGTTCAGGGCTGTTAGGGGCCCAAAGACCGAACCGCCAATCTACAGGCCCTAATCCAGACTGCAGCGAAGGGACATTTCCAAGACGAAAAGGAAGCTGAAGTCTGGCAGTAGTTAAGGAGGAGGGACAAGAAGGAGCAAGCATTGGCAGGTGAAGACAGAGAGGCCAGAAGATGGCGACGAGGCATCCGACTCTGATCCTTCTCTCGGGTTCTTGAGCTGTCGAGTATATTTCGGCTCAGAGCTCTGTTCAGGGTGTAACATACGGGCCTTAATAATTACCTATACTAGTGTTGGGGGGTTCCTTATTATAGTTATAGTGATTGGGCCCCAAGACCCCAGGCTAATTATGAAGGCATAAAGGCCCCTGCATCAGAGATCCGATTGTGTGAGGTAGAGCAGGGTATCAGGCTGGGTTTTGGGAATTTTCAACCCTGAGCTCCAGGGTTTTAGGGTTTAGGCTTTGGGGTTCAGTGTCTACCTATAGTCTCCATTGTAGTTCTTTTTTTGGTTTAACCAAATATATAAAAAGGATCCTATAAGGTAACCACAAAAAGGAACTACAATGGAGACTACAGGTAGGCTATGTGGAAACGGGGCAGCCGAAGCAGCAAGCAGCATCGTCCCATGGACAGGCAGTCACACCATGGTCTGCTTCATAGACAAGAGTTTATGCTGGCTGCAGTTGCAAGAAAGCCAGAAATCCACTTCTCTATGAACTCGAGCCTAGTCCTCCTGCAACGTGATATTCTGATTTCAAGCAACCATGTCCCGCAAAGCTGAATTAGTTCAGATCTTGCGAAGTCTACAGCGGCAAGAGCTCGAACAGCAAAGGTCGTCGCGGAGGCCTGTGCTTCCAGTAGCGGCTGTAGCGGCAGCAGTAGTAGCAGGAGTAGTAGCAGTCGTAGCAGTAGTAGCAGCAGCAGCAGGAGTAGTAGCAGTAGTCGTAGTAGTAGTAGTAGTAGCAACAGCAGCAATGTTCATTGTTGTGTCACTGATATGATTATTTACAGTATTCGTTGTCATTCCGTTTACTGTTACTGACTGTTACTGTTCGTGGTCGTAGTCGTCGTCCTCCTGCTAGTGTCAGCACATTGTCTTGGGTTCAACTAAAGGAATGCTCCTCACGACATCTGGCCTGTAAACCTACGGATTCAGAGTTTTGGGCTCAGGTTTGCTGCTTAGGCTTCAAGTTGGGTTCTCAGGGACCAGTGCTGTGAGGGTGAGATTTTGGTGTCAAGATTTCAGGGGTTGGTGGTGAGGATCTAATCTTTGGTATGTTTTGGCATCCAGGGCTTATTATGTGCCCTCAGCCAAACCGCAGAACCCGTCTTCGGCCACAACCCTTAAAATCCAAGTCCCTGCCCCTGAGAACCTAAACCCAAAGCCCCTTGAAACTTAATGACTGAGCTCAGACCTTATACAGTGAACCCCATAAAGTTGGAAACCGGATTAAGGCTAAATAGTGCTGGGATTCCCTATACACTACTCTTAAGGATTGAGGCTATTGGGTTTCCAACTTTTGGGCTTCTACTATAATGAGTCGTTACGTTGATTCAAAATATGGACGGCAATACACTATTATGCCTATCAAGGTATTCCCAGAGACCCCCAACCCCTTAATTACGGAAGAGTCCTTTAAATCAGATTAGGGTTCTTATTGTACTTTATAAATGGGTAGTTGTCAAAATTATGGTCCTTTTTGGGTACTCTAAATAATAGGTGCCGTATTATATTAAGGACCCAAAAAGGGACCATAATTTTGACAACGACGCAAATGAGGGATATCCGATAATCCGTAACTGAGGAGTGTTGGAAGCTCTGCGTATTAAGCCCAGGTCATGGCAGACCCAGCCGGCTTCATGACGGGCACCGTCAAGATCGAGGCTTCGGGTATTGGTTTAAGGTTCCTGGGGATTCTGTTTCATTCAGGGCTGAAAGCACATGGGTGGCTGTCAAAATTCGGGTCCCTTTTTGGGCACCCTAAGTATTAGGTGCCGTACTACATTAGGGACCCAAAAAGGGACCAAAATTTTGACAACTACCCACATACGCACACACTTTTAGTAGGGATATGCCTGCCTTAGCTGGCTCAGGCCTATGTGCTGCTTGCGGCTCTAAGATTACTTAAAGGATCATGGGACTTAGTAACTAGGGTTATAATTAAGGTAACTATACTTATAAGTACTTGTAACCCCAGTTAGGGTACTTATAACCATACTTACTAAGTCCCATGATCCTCCAAGTAGGTGTTTTCAAAGGGCTCGAGCTCAGACTGTTTTTGGGCTTTGGGGCTTGGGGGTTTTGGTTCCTGGCCCAGGATTGACAAGGTCTGGGACCATGAGACTTAGGTGTTGCGGAAAGGGTCTGGGGCAGTTTTATGCAGGATTCTAGTGCTTGTAGAAGGGCTGTTGTTGCGGTTTAGGAAGTCGCTGGCTTAAGCTTATATGTACATATATATATATACATATGTATATGTGTGTATGTATGTATGTATGTATGTATGTATGTATGTATAAACGCAGGTGTAGGGCTTCATGCGCTCGCAAGTAGCCCTTCGGATTTTCTCGGTCCTGTCATTGCAGCGTGTACGGGTCATGACTTCGTGTCTGGGCTTGTGCGCTTAAGGCCCGGGGCATAGTAAACCGGTTTAGGGTTTAGGGCTTAGGGCTTAGGGTTTAGGGTATAGTAAGGGGGTGCAAAGAAGATGTACGACTGTTGGCCTGAAAACTTTGGAACCTGTAGCCGATACATCCTAGTATTGCTGTGATTGCTGCTGCTGCAGCTGCTGCTACTACTCACTACCATTGCTACGACGACGGCGACTTATCACTACCACTACCACTACTACTACTACTACTACTACTACTACTGCTACTACTACTGTCGCTCAGTCAATGTTACTAAAACGATCAGCAACGAAAAGTGTGCTGGCCATTCCCAGCCTTCTTGCCCTAATGGAACCGATCACCGGCGCGAATGCTACTTTGCATGATGGGTGCAAAGGTTACCACAACAAAGCAGAAATGACGGAAACATGTGACTGTCAGAATAGCGAGGGCTACGGTGGTGATGTTGTTGATGACAGTGAACTTTCTGTGGCAAGCACTGCTACTTCCAGTGACAGCCGTTTTAACAGGAACAGCAGCACTGTTGAGTTTGCTAGCCATGCTGTGCTCCCACGCACAGCTGTCCAGGATGGCACCATAAAGAAGGAGGAACTTGACGCGAAGGCCTGTTCCGTGAAGTCTTGACCTGTGAGTCCATTCTGCAGATGAATAGACCTCCGCACCGCCGCAGCCGCAGGTCAAGCAGGAGAAGAAGGAGGAGGAGAAGGCCTGCATAGCACTGGTGAAGACAGTACTCTGAGGAATGCATGATCAGATATTGGAGGTTCAAGCGCCAAGGCAATCATACAGAGCCACAATGCAGTAGATGGATGTCATATTCGATGCATGGTCTGCCATGACACTCTTTAATCATCGTCTTTGTTGTTTTTTTTTGTTTTTTTCCACGGCTGGGTCTAGCTGTTTTGCCTTACAGTCGTCATCTTCGTCCTTGTCTACTCTATGCGTAGTCTGCATCATCGTCATGGTCAGCATCATTTTCATTGTCATTGTCTCCACCATAACGATCATCATCATCATCATCGTCTCTATCGTCGTTGCCGGCTCCATCAGCACTTGTCACTTGGTGCTAAGCTGTCAACGTCAGCGTCTCCGTCTCAGGGCAACATCACTTCAACCTTCAGCATCATCAAACTCACCATGGGTACTATTGCTTTGTGAAGCATGCCATATGTGAATATTGGTATTACGACTATGCTGATGAGCGCCATCGTCACCATCATCATGTCGCCTAGTCGTTGTTCCATCTTGCTTTAAGAAAATCGTTGAAGGACATCAAGGTCGACGGCGTGAAAGGTGAGGGCGTGAAGAACGAAGGAGTGAAGCAAGAAGGCGCGGGCGAGGGCTTTATAAGGGCTATACGATGACAGGTGTTGTGTAAGAGTCTGAGTTTTCTAAGTGTTTTGTAAGGGGTTTATAAGGGCTCATGTGAGCTTGCATAATTAAGGGCTTAACGGTTTAGTCTTCGCGTTTGGACTCTGGAGCTCAAGGTTCTCGGCTGAAGATGTCTGGATTTTCCGGTTAGGTTGAGGGTTCTGGCTGACTTATAGGTTGATGGGGTTATTTAAAGGGTGTCAGACTGCTCTTCTTGGGTGTCTTAGGGATGATTTGGTTTGCGGGAGCATTGACTTAGTACGTAGATCACAGCGAGAGCTACAAGTACACTAGGTGTTTTTTCCTTCTGCTTGCTGATTACTCCTGACCTCCTTACTAAGCCCCACGAGCCTTCGAGTAGTGGGTTCTTGGGTTTTATAGAGGCAGGCTGCCGGCCACACTGACAGTTCACTATAACACCAAAACCTAAAGCGAACATACACCGTCATGGGTCACTAGTGTTACAAGTGTTTTCTCCCGTGCAAAGTGCTTAAACACCCTGAGACTCCTGCAAACCCATGAACCTAAACCCTTCAACCCTCAATCCCTGGACCCCTAACCCGTAAACCCTGGACCAATAAGCTTTGAACCCCAAACCCTTCGATCCCGAATCCTTAAAGCCTTGGAGGCCTGTTGTTAGGCTTCAGGGTCTAGGGTTTAGGGCTTAGAGTTTAGGGTTTAGGCTTCAGGGTTTAGGGTTCGGGGTTTGCAGGATTAACATTACCGGGCGACTCGGGGTGATCATGTTTTGAACATCAGCCTCCTGAGGACGCTACTAAGCAAGCGTGAAAGCCACAGGCTGGAAGGACTCTGATGATCCGCAAACCGACGGCAAAGGGGCTTGGGTCCCCGAGGCCCCTGTGAACCCTAAACATCCCTAAACCCTAAAGCTTTTTAGGGTTTAAGTTTAGGGTTTAGGGTTTGGGGATGCTTTGATATTTACAGAGCCCTAAATCCTTTGACAGGAAATGTGAAGCAAGAGAAGAGGACAGAGGAAGACGTCGGGCCCTGAGACGAAGCTGAGCTCATGAGTAGAACTGACTTTCCGGGGGTCTCTCAGAGCATTATGAAGGCTTGGTAGGTTGAGTCAGAATTTTGGATATGGGATATGGCCCGCCAGAATTATGTAGGGGCTGAAGGGCATGCCATGACAGTTTATTTCAGACCTCGCTGTATGGAAGCCGTTAGCTGAAATAGTCGAAGGTTTAAAGCTTTGCAACAGGAATTCCATAAGGTCTCTAGAGGTTTTTAGGGTGCAGTTGTTGTTTCTCTTGGGCTTTCACATTTTCTGCTTTATCCGAGACCCCAATAACACTTCAAATTCAAGAGCGCGAACCCCCAAATACCCCAACCCCCCAGCAGGGACCCCAGGCCAAGTGTGATCCCCTAAACCATCCTAAACCCCACACCCAACCTAGACCCACCAATTACGCTCTAATGGACCCCAAACACCCACTATTAAGGACCATGAGGGCTCTATTAAAGGGCCCTTGGGGGGTCCTGGAAAGCCCTAAAAGCCCGACCCACAGCTTCAAAGCGAGATGCAGCTGTGCTTGCGATACGACTCGATACCTCAAGACTCTGAATACAAAAACCGGATGAGACAAGCGATCTGGGTTTGGGTATGTGAGAACTTAACGGAGAGGATGCTACATACCATGTTTCGGACATCTTGGCACGTGAAGTTACATTTGATCCTGTCAGCCACGAGCCACCAACCCCTCATGTCTGCCACAGCGAAAGCTAGCAAGGATTTGGGTGTTTAGATTGGTTCGCAGGAGGGCTTCTGCCGTCTTTGACAGAGTTGTTTCTGAGGGATTTATTTTGGGGTCTTTTCAGTTTCCGGGCTTAAGTCAGGATCTAGGGTTTAGTGGTTTAGGGTTTAGGGTTTAGTGTTTAGTCAGGATCTAGGGTTTAGTGGTTTAGGGTTTAGCTCCCTGAACCGCCTCAAACCTAAGCCCTAAGGTTTTTGTCCGATCACTACACTATAGAATTCCACAAGCCCGAAAATAAACAGAAAAGCCAAAGCCATACTGCAGAAGCGTAAATGATACCAACCCTATTTTTCTTATGAGGGCACCTATCTTGCTCGCTTGATCAGCCTCAGCCCTAAACCCCAAGCCCGAAAGCCCTAAGCATTAAGCCCCAAACCCTAAACCCCAAGCCTAAACCCTAAACCCTAAGAAAGCCCGAAGCCCAAAGCCTTAAGCCTGCGAGAAGGTGAAGAACGAGATGAAGATGGAAGGGACGAAGCGGGAAGATTTCTACGCCCTTGCAACGAAGGGAGAGGCTTAATAGCTGAGCTTGCGTTGAGGGTTTGAGGTTTTAGGGTATAGGGTTTAGGGTTTAGGGTTTAGAGTTTAGGGTTTCATGTGTCATAGTAGTTGTTAACCTGTTCCCGTCAAGATCTTCCTACCACGAAGTTGGCCTCAAGGCAAGGGAACTCAGCAACACAAGTAAAGAGGTCGTCTCCAGTCTGCTGACGGTTGCCCTAGGTAGCATTTTGGGTTTGGGGTACAGGCTCCTTAGCCGCAGTAACCTCGTCGTCCAAGGCTTATAGTATAGTGGTTTTCAGAAGGGCTTTGCATATTTTTAGTGGTGCTTTTTATGGGACAAAACCTCTAAACCCCTCAACCCCAAAACCCTAAACCCCTAATCCCTAAACCCTAAGCAGTTCATGGTCTCTGTGTTGTGGAAGCTTCCCAGGACTTGTTCGGGGCCTTCAACATCTTAAAACAACATCATCTGTAAAATCATCATCATCGCCATCATCATTTGTTCATCATTGTTATTCTATTGCTAGATCCTCCGAAGTCGAAAATCATCTGGGTTATCTGGATCCTCCTCTTTTCCGGCAAGTCTGGACCTTGGCACCTGATTGTTGGGTTCTGGGATTTGGGATACTTAGTAATCGTGTTCCTTCGGGATCCTTGACTGCATGGGAGTTTCCGAAAATAGGGGACCCTAAAAGAGTACCCTTAGTGGTAGGATCCTTATTATAAGGACCCCAAAATAAGGTACCGCAATTTTCGGAAACTCCCACATGTATAATACAATACACCCACAATACCCTATCGGACTAATTAAGGCCCCTCAACTATCCGCTGTTGGACTTCTGCCTCAGTGCCTTGCTGGAAGTTTCACAGGTGCAAGTATGCATAGGCTAGGGTTTAGGTTCTAGGCTGCGAACGTTGGTCGGGAATAGAACAGAAACACAAAAAGTTCTGAACCAAAAAACTGCTCCCTGCAATCATTCTACACTTCCACACCGTATGGAACTCTCAAGGCACCTCATGAAACGCTTCTCATCAACCCTAACGGCATTGCTGTGTGTCAAGTAACGCATGCTGCAAGCCCCACTTGCCGTACGCTTCCCTGTGCAGCGCACAACCCCAAACCCTGAACCCTAAACCCTAAACCCCAACAGCACAAACCGCAACAATCCGAAGTCGAACATGCTGCAAGGGAGCGAAGGGTGAGGTCAAAGGAGAAACCAAGGGCGAAATGAAAGGCGACCACCCTGGTTGGGGTCTGCGGTTAAGTTTAAGGTGTGTGATGTTTTTGTTTAGATAAGGCTTCCTTTATGAATTTCTTTAAAGTCAGTTCTGCACGGGTTCAGGATTCGGGGTTTGGGAGCTGATCGGGCTGATGATTTACATCGGGAGGATAGGGCTCACATGGAGATAGATGTGTTGTGGCTGTCAGCCACTATGGTCACTGCTTCTTCTGGTAAGGGTGTCCGGGATGTGCGATCAGGGGCATTGTGGTTGGGGTTTTGTTGCTGATGGAGTAGGGAGTAGAGAGTTGTGTCTTCCGCTTTCGGGCTTCACGACTTTCATGACTTGTTATAGTATTTAAAGCTTGAGGTTTTCGTTATTGCGGTTTAAGTACAGCTTAGGTGAGTCTTCATAAGCTGTGAGCTTTGGAACTGGTCTAGGCCCTCTAGGTGTTTCAGGGTGTCCGGGTCTACAGGCTTTACTTGTCCGAGGTCTACTTATAGTCTCCATTGTAGTTCCTTTTTGACGCTACCGTATAGGATCTTGATTGTATAATTGGTTAAGCCAAGAAAAGGAGCAATGGAGACTACAGGTAGGGGTTAAAGGAGGATTCAAGACGTGACTGCCTTGTGCAGTGGAAAGCCTGGCTTGCAGGCTTGACTTTTGCAGTAGTCTTGCTTTTCCCGGGCCGAATCTTAGTAACTTTCTTCTGGAAAACACCCGTGATTCCAGCCACCCCCGAGTGCCCTTATCACGCCTACAGCCCCCCCCCCCCCNCCCCCCCCCCCCCCTCCGTGGTAATTAACACCAACAGATCTGAGGCATTCTACAGTATATACACTTTAAACTTGATGCCGCATGACTCGCAGAAGATGTGCAAATGACCCCCGAAGCGCAAAGTGTCAAAGCCCTCAACCTTCAACGCACCGAAGCTCAAATCACTTAACTCTAGACCAAAAACGGCAAGCATCGCACGCAGAAATCGGGATGGTTGGTGAGGCGAGGGCGTGAAAGGGGAAGGCGTGAAAGGCGAGTCCAAGCGAGAAAGGCAGGGGTTCAGGGCTTCATTGGCTTTGAATAGAGTCTATTCACGGTTTGGCGTTGGGGTTTAAGGTTGGACGGCGTTTGGGGGTTTATTCTCAGAATGTATGAACCTGATTAAGAAACCCTGGGCCTATAACCCCCCAAAATAGTAGGGTTCATACAAGGAACCCTAACAA
Source organism: Symbiodinium sp. clade A Y106 (assembly GCA_003297005.1). Classification (NCBI taxonomy): domain Eukaryota; class Dinophyceae; order Suessiales; family Symbiodiniaceae; genus Symbiodinium; species Symbiodinium sp. clade A. The sequence goes on along the minus strand of BGNK01001501.1, from coordinate 70,543 downwards.
AGGCCCAAGGTTTCTTAATCAGGTTCCTACATTATCTGTGCCCCAACCCTCAGCTCTTCAACCTGCTGCTTAAATGTTGGACTCTTGTAGAAAATATGATAATACTGTTGATGGACAAAATCCTGCATTACCCATTATAAGGAATATACCATAATTCCCATAGTTTAGGGTCCTTAGGGTCATGCAGGATGCATTACCCATTATAAGGAATATACCATAATTCCCATAGTTTGGAGTCCTTAAGGTCATGCAGGATTTTGTCCATCAACGGTATGAGTGGTCCAGAGCCTTCGCAATTCAAACAATGTGCCCGACACCATGCCATGCCGAAACACAATACGCCTAAACTGCCTAAACCCAAAAACCTGAACCCTAAACCTTTCGCCTAGACAGACTCTCAGACCCCAGACTTTCGGACGTTAAACTCAACAGCCCAAAGCTCAACCTCTGAAACCGTCTATCTCGTCGACCATGACCTGGCAGACGAGTGCTTCTTGAAGCCTACCCCTAAGAGTCCAAGTATATACCTGACTGTTACATTAGATGATTAGATGCTCTCCAAAATAGTAACCTACATGGCCATTATCCCAAACCCGAGTACCTACTGGTTGGGTCCTTTGGAAGGTTATCTTACGAGCGGCTATAACTTCCGGCTTAGGGCTTAGGGGACTACGGTATGGGGCTCTGTAGATCTATGACCACAAGTTGCCATGAAACCTGCGTGCAACATCCCTTGACCCCTCAAGTAGGCCAGACTATCGCCTGAGACTGAGTTCTGTATATGGGAGTTTCCGAAAATAGGGGGCCCTAATATCGTACCCTAAATAGTAGGATCCATATTATAAGGACCCCAAAATAAGGTATCCCTAATTTTTTCGGAAACTCCCATATGCCCAAATTCCAAACCTCATGCCCGAAAACCGGGATAAGGGTCCGGGGTTCAAGACAGTAGAATTCCGCTTCAGTGCTTATGGAAACAAGCCCGCACCAAAAAAATCCTAACCCTCACCCTAAACCCTATACCCAAAGCCTAAACCTTTTAGGGTTCAGCCCTTAGTCACCAATTTAGATTTGCTTGCCACTCGACACTGGAGTTTGGAGGTTCGTGCGCCACTTACACAGTGTAATGTCGTTTCGACAGCATCAACATTGCCCGTCCTTCCTGCTCGTACATAGTGTTTTTGTCACTGAGCTCTCTCACCCTTAAACCCTGGGGCTTGCGATGTCATCATGGAGTGTTCGAAATCAGGTACGCTAGAAGCACTAGCCCTGAACCCTAACCGCCAGGATCTTGATGAGCACACTTAAGGAGCAGTTCGCCTAGCCGTGAACACGACTGACTTCAATACTACAGAAGCCTAAATGATTAGCAATATTATACCTTGTGGTTCCATTTTACAAGTATACTATAATACAGTATACTTGTAATAGGGAACCACAAGATATAATATTGATAAAGGAGCCCACAACCCTATTCTAACTATCCAGGCCCCTGTATTCGAAGCCCACAGGCCTGAACCCCACAGCCCCGGGAGGCCAGAGCCGAAAAGACCCCTGGTCTCCAAATCCTGAAACCGCAAGGACCCTAAGACTTAAAAGCGAGGTCTGAAGAAGTGGTGGTGGTGGTGGTGGCTGTAGTGGCTGTAGTGGCAGTGGCAGTGGCAGTGGCAGTGGCAGTGGCAGTCGTAGTAGTAGTGGTAGTAGTAGTAGCAGCAGGAGTAGTAGTAGTAGTAGTAGTAGTAGTAGTAGTAGTAGTACAGTGAAAACCCTGTATAAGAACCCCGTTCGGCGAGAGTAGCCTAATTTAAGGCTCTATATTGACTGACCGACAGTAGTCGAAGTAGTCGTAGTAGTAGTCGTAGTAGTAGTAGGAGTAGGAGTAGGAGTAGGAGTAGCAGTAGCAGCAGCAGCAGTAGTAGTAGTAGTTGTTGTAGTTGTAGTAGTGGTAGTCCGCTACAGTCCTTATATGATATGAGACAAGAACCTACAACAAAGCCGTATTCTTATTTTTCAGGCCCCGACCCTTAAAGAACCCTGTAAAGAACCCTCAAAGAGCCCGCTACCTAGACCCTGAAAAGTAGGTAAGCCCTGTCGCACGCTGGATCAGGTCTCGGTCTAAGAAGAAGAAAAAGAAGGTGGGGGTTTCGGGCGTTTAGGGTTTGGGGTTTCGGGCGTTTAGGGTTTGGGGTTTCGGGCGTTTAGGGTTTGGGGTTTCGGGCGTTTAGGGTTTGGGGTCTCGGGCGTTTAGGGTTTGGGGTTTCGGGCGTTTAGGGTTTGGGGTTTCGGGCGTTTAGGGTTTGGGGTTTCGGGCGTTTAGGGTTTGGGGTTTCGGGCGTTTAGGGTTTGGGGTACAGGGGTGCGGCCTCTTGTGATACAGCGGTCCGATGATTTATAACTGGCATAGTTCCCACAGGATTTTGCATGTTTCTACCATAGTGTATCCCGAAACCGCATCTAGCTGTGGTGGCCCCTATGCTTGGCCGCCGGCAGGGATGTACAGCTTAGGGGTTTCATGGCTTGAGAAGGTCGGCCTGGAACACGAAGCCCTAACCTGAACCCCAAACCCCAAACCCTAAACCCCAACCCCTACCCGTCGATATGCGCTGTGCAGATTGCAGGTCCACAGTCCTTGCAACAATCAGAACCCCGCGGAGAAGCCGCCGCGGGAGATCTTTGCTGGCCAACCACAAAGTCAGCAGGGAGAGGTTGCACGAAGGGACGTATCATAAACCCGAGCCAGCGAGGCTGCCCACGAGACTTTGCGGTATCCTCTCTGTTCCTAACGGTCGCGTTGCGCAGCACGGGCTTCCCAGCCCAGCCAACCAACCATCCGCGCACCCGCAGTCGACCTTGCTCTAGCAGCTGAATATGCACCGCATCTCGTCGCCGCCGAGCCAACCATGAGCCTTCGATGGCAGCCGCGCCACTGCAGGGCAAGAATGTTAAGACGGCTCCAATTCAGCAGACAATCATCCGCGAACCGCTGGCAGGGCAGGCAGCGCCAGCAGCTGGATATGCACTTCGTCGTCATCGACGGCCCTTCAAACGATCCCAACCCGAAACCACCACCAGTAAACAACAAAAGCTTCAAGGATGAAGGCTCCAGGGCTCTTATAAAGTTGTCGTTAGATTTCGTAAAGCTAGTATATATTATAGTCGAGTATAGATATGTTGTAGGAAATGTCAATACATTTTGGTATCGTGATAGTGCTGTACAGTACAATTGTGTTACTGATTGTGTCTTATATGTTTTAGTTTCCGCTTTTAGTGTCCTGTTGGGGTTTGGGGTTTCAGGGAAGGCTATAGGCAGGCGAGGCACTGAACCCAAAGTCCAAGAGTCGTTGAGTCGTGGAATTTACGGGTCAAGATTGCCAGAGTTGGTAACTTCGAACACACGTCCGCCCAACTGCAAGAAAGACGATGCCTTATGCATTGCGGGAGTTCCTATGGAATCTTGTGAAGTTGTAAATGACAGGCTGCCTGACTTCTGGCTTCGATTGTAAACGCTTAACCCTAAACGATAAAGTGTTGCTGGTTCAGAGTTTCGGGCTTGGGGTTTGGGATAGGGTCTAGGATTTGGTCTTAGGGTTCCTATTGTAACTACACCTTTGGTTTTGGGGCATGAGGATTTTGACAGTGCCCCCTATTCTCGTTCAAGGTTAACCACCAGCTGTCAGCTATCATCGTTTCCTATCGAAATTGGCTACAGCAAAAGAAAGAGATGCAGATGTAGCGATGCAGCGACTGCAGAATACTGCTGCTGATGAAGCAACACGATGCACTCCCTGTATACACCAGATAAGAACAAGGTTCGTTATGGCGAATCATGCAGGATTTCGCCCACACAAAGTAGGACTCTCATTGCGCGGTTCGCGGTCACTCTTGCTGTGGGTCTCCAAAATGTTGGGGGTCCATTTAGGGGTTTATGTTATGCGTTCGCAAATGTTCTGCAACTCGCAAAATTAGCGGTGCAGCCCGAAGGTACACTGCACACGCTGAACCTTAAAACCGACACCATGAGGACAAGATCAAGAAAGAGAAGGGCGATGGCGAAGGCAAAGAAAAGAAGGAGCGACCGGAGTGCCAGCGTTAACTCAGCGTTTTGTAGGTCTCTGTTCTGTCTTGGATCTTTGTGCTTCAGAGGGTTGAGTGGCGTTTGGGTTGCAAGGAGAACGGACAAGTGCTTAGGGTTGGTCGAGAATAAAAAGAGGGTCATATACACTACCACTATGGAATTAGGCCCGCAAAAGACCTAATAATGCTTTTGGGGGACCTAAAATTCCATAATAGCAGTACATATGAACCCTCATTTAGGAGAATATGGGCCATGGGTTTACGGTCATATTCGTTTCTAGTTCCCCCGTCCCCCCCCTTCCCCCCCCTTCCCCCCCCTTCNCAAGGACTTCGGAGGCCGGTCGGAATTCGGAATGATGGTTTGAGTGTTCAGGGCTTCGGGTTTGGGGCTTTGGGGTTTCGGGTTTGGGGCTTTGGGGTTTAGGGCTTCGGGTTTGGGGTATGAATGACGCCAAGAAACCCTGAAACCTGATTGGCGGCTTGATGGAAGCTTGATCATCCTGCAAGGTCCTGCAACATGTAGGGTTTAGGGTTTATAGGGTTTAGGGTTTTAGGTTTAGGGCAATGCTTGGGGCTGCGCCCTGAACCACAACCTGACACTACACCCGAAACCCTACTAAACCTTTAGTACTCTTCGAACCCCTATAGAACCCTGAGGCGCACTTTGAGTTGTCTCAGGGCCCATCGTCCATGTAACGATATTTTTAGGAATTAGGCTTGCGGTTTCACATTTACGGCTTTGGGTTTAAGGAAGTTTATAGACGTTAGGCTTCTGAGCGTTCCAGTTCCTTGCAGCTACAAGCAGGGCGACCCCGGATAGGTTACCAAGGGCTTATCGTTCAGGCCAGGGGTATCTCACTCGAAGCATAGCACACTTAGATCCCCCAACCCGCAAGCCTCAGTACGCACTGGGACGCCCGAACAAACTGTCACATAACGTCAAATAAAACGCAAGCCCCAAACCCCTAACCATAAACCTTCCCTCTGCACCCTAAACACTAAACCCCAAACCCTACAAGCCCTAAAGGCTAATCCGCGAATCCTTCCGCAGGACAAGAAGAAGCGAAAGGGCTCTGAGTCTCCCGGAGGTACCCGGAAGCGAAAGAGCAAGTGGGGTCCCGACACGGTCAGACTTGCATGTTTTCGGGATCTACAAGGGTTCCTATAACGGATCTACAAGGGTACTATAGAGTTCAGCGGGTTTCGGGGTTTTAGGGTTTCGTGGTTTAGGAGTTTAGGGCTTAGGGTGTTTAGTGTTTCTAGGTGTTTAGGCTTTTGGGTTCAGGGTTTTGGGGGTTGCTTGTGGGGCTTTTACAGCGGATCTGAATCACTGAAGCCCAACACACACGACTGACACATTGGAGCTCGAGTCTGGGGCAGGAGGTTTTCAAGCACTAATTGCGGACTTCCTATCTGCTCCATTTGTCCATCTCTCGCTCTCTCTCTCTCTCTCTTTTTCTCTCTCTCTCTCTCTCTCTCTTTTTTTTTCTCTCTCTCTCTCTCTCTCGCTCTCTCTCTCTCTCTCTGTATCACTCGCGCTCTGTTTTCGGCAAGGGGGCCAACCAGTGAAGCGTTTCATGTAAGAGTTTCGTATGTAGTCCTGGGTCCTTTCGCAAGAAAGCATCCTTGCCCTGAAAGCCCTTGTTCTGAAGCCCTTGGGCCCTCAGTGCTTGGCAACAAAAACCCCAAACCGCGAGGCCTAAGTCCCATGCCGACAGGCTCACAGGTTTAGCGCCCAAGAGTCTATAGTGAATCCCAGAAAGTTGGAACACGGGTTTAGGAGGATTTGTGCTAGGATCCCCTATACTTTACCTTGAGGGCACCAGGATAATGATGTTCCAACTTTCTGGCTTCTACTATAATAGAACCCTTTAAAGGAACCTTGCAAAGGAGCCCTTTTAAGGAATCCTATACCTTATCTCTTATGGTGACCCTTATAGAACCCTTTAAAGGAACATCCGCCAAGCTCCCCTAAAAAGGGAAGCTCCCGGGTCATGCCAGGGTGGATTTTCCATGACCGCTATCCCCGGTGGTAGATCTGGGCTTCTGCCCGCCGCAGAAGGCGACGAAACCATGTGCTCCGTCTGCAGGTTGATCGGTTTTGGTGTGGTCCAGACCCTCACACCCTAGGCCCCAAGCTTTTACACCTAGCTATCGAAAACTCCCCAGGCCACAAACATAGCAAGATATAGTTCAAAGCTGATCATGCCACAGAAGAAAAGCTTATACTCGCACACTAACGCCTTGGAGCACTTCGCAACCCGTGAAGCCATGTGTATTTCCTAACCATTGGTATTTGGGGGGGCTCAGGAGCCAGGGATGATGATAATCCCTATTAAACAAAGAGCTAAAGAGCCGAGGGAACCCCAAAACCACTGGTAAGTTTGTCATTCTAACCCGGTCACAGCCCTTCACCCCATAAACCCCGCTTCTGATCCTGACCCTACTTAGAGGATCATGGGACTTAGTAACTAGGGTTATAATTAAGGTAACTACACTTATAACCCCACTTAGGATACTTATAACCTTACTTACTAAGTCCCATGATCCTCCAAGTAAACCACTCGAAACCCGGGGGCCCCCCAATGGTTTAGATGTTATGACCTCAGGGTTAGAATTTACGATTTTGGGTTAAGGGCTGAGCTGGGTAGTGGTTTATGATTAAGGGTCTATAGGGTTCAGTTTGGGTTTAGGGTTTAGTTCGGGTTTATCTTTCAGGGTTTAGTTCGGGTTCAGGGTTTATGGTTTAGTTCGGGTTTAGGGTTGATAGTTTATAAAGGGTTTAGGGTTTAGTAAGGGTTTAGGGTTTAAGGTTTAGGGCTTAGGGTTTAGGGTTTAGTTTGCTAGGGGGTCGGAGCATTGGGCCCCAGGTTTGGCCCAGGTCGGGAGTTGGCTTTAACGTATGGTGAAACCCAGAAAGTTGGAACATGTATTTAGGGTTTAGGGTTTATTTAGGGTTTAGGGGTTAGGGTTTATGTGAACCCCAGAAAGTTGGAACATAGATTTAGGATGATGAGTGCTGGACTCCCTATACTTTACCTGAAGGGCATGAGGCTACTGATGTTCCAACTTTCTGAGTTCTACTTTAGGACGCCCACCGTACATCCCGTGAAGCCCAGAACTGCCTACATTTAGGGTGTAATTTTCTAGGGTTCCCAGAACTGCCTGCGTTTAGGGTGTAGGGTCTAGGGTTTACAGTATAGGGCTTTAAACCTGCAAAACCCGAATTGAAGCCCGCCCTGTAATTTCTTACTATATAGGGTTTATGGTTTAGGGTTGTTTAGGGCCTAAGCCCAGAACTCTCAATCCCAACCCTGCGCGAAGCCAGAAGCTAAAACCCCTGAGCGTTGAACCCATATTATCCTAAACCCTGAACCCTAAACCCCTAAACCCGCCTATAACCCTACACCCCTAAAGCCCCAAACTCTCAACCCCAACCCTAAAGGGTTTTGGGTTTTCCGAGGCCCAGATTCTCAGACGAAGAGATGGTTCAGCGATCTCTCATCCTCGAAAATCTGCTCCTGGGCGTAATATGGGGGCCTTGATACGGTTGATGATATAAATCCTGCATAACCTTAAGGACCCTCAACTATGGGAATTATGGTGCATCGGTTATTGTGGGCCGTTGGGGTCTGCTATAGTGCAACTATACTTGAAGGATCATGGGACTTGATAAGTAAGGTTATTATTTACCCTAAGTGGTGGTATAAGTAGTTTTGTTCTTACAAGTATAGGCACCTTAGCTATAGCCCTAGTTTAGGGGCCTTGATATTTTCTAACGGGGTTTTGGATGATATTGGAGTATGACTATAGTCAGGGAAAACATTGGCAAGTATTTAAGCTTCTATATCGCGTGAGGGCTCTAGGGGCCTTAATAAGTACACTAGGGTTCCGCTTCAGGTATATAACAAGGGCTACTATGAGGGTTTTAATCATATAGGGGCCTTGATAGTCAGACTAGGGTAGAAAGATTTCGGATAACAAATTCTATATGAGTTTAATATATCGGCCGTGCTGGTAGAGTAGGATGCGAGGGTATATTGTGGCACGACTCCCAGGCCCAGAGGGTATATTATATATGCATATATATATATATGTATATATGTATATATACATAATATATACACTAACCACCAATATTGAATTATTAAGTCCCTCAACGCCTCAACACCATTATTAGGATGGTCTTTTGGGGCCTAAGTCCATAAAAAGTGGTGTATATGGACCCTCTTGGACTGTACTCAGGGAGCCCTATGGGTCCAGGCTTCTATCTGGGAGTTTCCGAAAATTAGGGGTACCTCATTTTGGCGTCCTTATAATAAGGATCCTACTATTTAGGGTACTATACTAGGGCCCCCTATTTTCGGAAACTCCCATATGAGGGTTTTGGGCATTGGGGTTGGGGTTCAGAGTCAGCGGCTGCGCAGGCTTCAGGATTTGGCCGTTTAGGGCTTAGGAAGTTTAGGACCAAGTTAAACCTCGACCTAGACGCCAACGCCGGACTCACAAGCCCTAAACCCTAAGTCCTGAACCCTAAGCCCTAAGCCTTAAACCTTAGGGTAAAACCTCCAACCCGACCGAGCTCCTGAAACCCAGTACCAGTCTACACCACTTGGAGACCGAAACCTGACTCCGCAGCTTCAGACTCTAAACCTTAAACCCTAAACCCCTAAACTCAAACCCTAAACCCCAGAAGTCCCAAACCCGCCCAAAGCCCTTCTAGCCCAAGTCTCAAACTCCTTTTGGGAGTTTCCGAAAATTTTGGGGTCCTTATCATAGGGATCCTACTATTTTAGGGTACTATATTAGGGTCCCCTATTTTCGGAAACTCCCATATCGTCCTCGAGCCCTTCAGCACCGGTGACCAGGCCTCAGCACCGTCCTTAGTCATTTCGGAACCCTAAATCCTAAAACCTCAACCGGGGAATCCTAAAGCCGGAACCCTAAATCCTAAACCCTAAAGCCCAAGCCCCAGCCCGAAGCCCAGAACCCCGACTTTCCACCAGGTCCCTTAGCTGCACCGGCCAGGACTGACAAAGCGATGCACATGGAGGGTTTAGGGCCAGGGTTGTTAAGGGTTTAGGGTTCAGGGTTTGTTAGTGTTTAGTGTAAATACGGGTTTGCGTTTACGAGCGGGCGAACTGTGGGAACCAGTGTAGCCATGCCAATGTGTGCTTGCTTGCATTCTGCGCGTAGATCTTCTGTTACGAAGACTACAGCATTTCACAACACATCCACCGTTCCAACACCACTACCAATTGCTTTGGACAACCGCCGCCACCGCCACCGCATTAGCCCCACAACTGGTCGCATCTAACCCTAAGGGTCCATGTACTCAAATAGTATATACTTTGGCCTTAGTACCTATATAGGTACTTGTGGGCGGAGGTATATACCATTTGGGCACATGGATCCTTGGGTGAATGCTCGCAAAAAGTTGCACCGTATTTTGTCGCTTTTCGGCCTCCCCTATCCAAACTCCAGATTCCAGACCCAACCCTGGCCCAACCCTCAAAACCCTGAACCCTCTTAAACCCGATTAAGGCTTCCCGCAACCCCACGAGCAAGAACACCATGCAAGCTCGTGAAATCTGCATGAAACCGTACAAAGCTTGAAAGCCCTGTTACAGAACGATGAGGATATGATCACAACTAGTTGCCTAAACACCGTAAACCCTAAACCCCTAACCCCTACCTTAACCCTCCAAAACCTACTTTTTTGTAGGGTCCCTATAAAATCTATATTAGGGTTTATAATAAGAACCCACAAAAAAGTAGGTTTTGGTAGGTTAGGGTAAAGACCCTTTAGGTGCCCAGAAGTTCTCGCAGGAGCTCATTGAGTTCTTCAACGGTGCCATCCTCGCCGTCACAGGAAATGCGGTGCACCAGGCCCTGGGCGTGGAGTGAGTTGTAGGGTGCAAGAATACACACTGTGTCTGACAAGAATCAGATCAGCCTGAAAGGTAGAGCTGGATTACATTGAACATCGTACTTCACCTCAAAAACATTGCAAACCCCGACGGTTACAGGGTTTAGGGGCTTAGGGTTTAGGGTAGGGGCCTAGGGTTTAGGGGTTTTTGGGGTTTAGGATTTGGGGTTTTAGGGGTTTGGGTTATAGGGTTATGGGGTTCAGGGCCTCAGGGATTAGAGGGTTTAGGGTTGCTTATCAGGGAAATATGGCGCTGAGGGGTTCTGTGGGGTTCGGGGTTTCAGTCGGGTGTTGGGTACTTGGGGCTCTGGGTTGTTTCGTTGGGGGGTTCGGGTCTTGGGTTGGGCTCGGCGGTTGTTACCCAGAGGGTCCCACATACACTACCATTGTGGAATTAGGTCCCCAAAACCAAAAATACGGATGGTTTTTGGGGGCGTAATTCCATAGGTAGTGTTCATGGACCCTCCGGGTTAATGAAGCTCCCGTTTGGGTGGCCTGCATTCGGGAAAGATACCCCAATAGGTTGAAAGCTGGGGGACGGTATCGAGAGCTAGGGCATTGTACTTGTTGAAGGCCGCCCCACCCTAAACCCTAAGCCCTAACCCTCAACCCTAAACCCTAAACCCTAACCCTCAACCCTAAACCCTAAACTCCCTAAACCCTAAACCCTAAACCCTAACCCTCAACCCTAAACCCTAAGCCCTAACCCTCAACCCTAAACCCTAAACTCCCTAAACCCTAAACCCCCCAAACCCTCAACCCTAAACCCTAAGCCCTAACCCTCAACCCTAAACCCTAACCCTCACCCCCCTAAACTTCGACCCTAAATCCCCAGAGCATGTTGAGCTTCGGCACTACATGGGGGGGGTTTCCGAAAATTAGGGGGTTAGAGTTGTAGTCAGAGCTGGGGGTCAGAAGTACCTATATGGGAGTTTCCGAAACTTAGGGGGTACCTTATTTGGGGTCCTTCTGATAAGGATCCTACTATTTAGGATGCTATATTTGGGTCCCCTATTTTCGGAAACTCCCGACATGCTGGGCCCTTAGCCCCATGGAGATTGACCCCGGAACGCTGAGCCCTGAGCCCCCAGCCCCAAAATTCCTACGTTTCTGAATCCACCTATAGTAGAAGCCAGAAAGTTGGAACATAGTTGTCCTCATACCCTTAAGGTAAAGAATAAGGGATCCTAGCACTAATCCTCCTAAAGCCATGTTCCAACTTTCTGGCTTCTACTGTAAGCCTTTATGAGGTCAGGCTCCGGGGTGCAAGGTTCTATCACAAGGGAGGCCAGGCAGTAAATAACACATTCGAAATCCTAACTTTTCAAGGGCACAGAATCGAAGCTCCGATCCAGGCTGCAAATCGCAACATGTCGCCTGTCTTCGCTTGTACGATCACAGAGGAAGACCGAGCAAGCAGCAAGAGGTGCAGCGGGATCGGGTTCTGGGGCCTAAAGCTGCAAATCCCTGACCCCAAATGCTCAATCCAGCTCTGCCCGACTGAAGCCCTGCTGACTTAGTTCCCCACCCCGAGCCCGTTCCCAATTTCTTCGACTGTCGGCTCGTAACACAATTGAATCAAGCTGTGCTTATGGTCAATATAGACCAGCAACCCCCCAAGAGCCCTTTAATGGAGCCCTTAAGGTCCCTAATTGAGGGTATTTGGGGTATACTAGAGGCTAGTTGGGGGTTCTAGGAAAGGCTTAAGAGTTAGGATGGTTTAGGGATTTATGGTCAGGCTTCAGAGTTCACTGCTGGGTATTTACACCCTTTTGCCTCCGTCTTGCCTTCCATCCCGAAGTCTGTTCTGTCCCAAAAACTACCCAACCAGACGAACTCCAGAAGCAGAGCCTCAAGTGCCAGGAAGAACGCGGAGCTCAAGTTCCGTACGCCCGACGGTGCCTCCGTGGGCATGAAGCTGAATGGAATTGAGTACAAGGGCCACAAGGCCCCGGTTTAGGCTTAGGGTTTATGTTTAGGGTTTAGGGCCACAGGCAGAGACAGGGTTTCGGGCTTAGGGTCACAAGGCACCTCGGCTTCGGGTGTCAAAACCGGTGCCTTAAACCCCGAACTTGACAAACTTTTTCGGTTTGGGATTTTAGACTTCGAGTCCGGGCGTTGGGGACTTGGGGTTTGGGGGTTTTGGGTTTAGGGTTTAGGACCCTAAACCCTAAACAATTAGATTACGGTTCCTTTAAAGGGGTCCTTCTTGGTAATTCGGATTTACGGTCCAAGGGTTTGCAGGGTCTTGGGCAATTGTCATGAGGTTCAGATATACCTTAACCCTCCAAAACCTACTTTTTTGTGGGGTCCCTATAAAATCTATATTAGGGTATATAATAAGAACCCAAAAAAAAGTAGGTTTTGGTAAGTTAGGGTGGGGTTTTAAGTTTGGCGGCAAAGCTTGGTGGGACGCTGGGCGTCAAGCCGCGGACAGTCAGGGAACCTAAGGTGTGTTGGGTACTCAGAGACTTTGAGATCCCTTACTTAAGGGGTATAGCGGTCACCCTGTTTCGATGATTTTGGACATTCTTTCATGAAGCAGGCTTGTCGAAGGCTTTATGCGGCTTCATTTAGAAGGGTTGCGGGATTGAGCCCCAAACCCCAATATTATGGGTCGGAAAGATCAAGAATCATAGCATGCCTTTGTAGCCCCTATCGACTTTCGTATTTTAGTAGACCCCACCCAATCCTTTTTGAACATTGCAAAGACCCCTATCTTAAGTGGCGGAGGATTTGGGGTCTACACCCTAGGCCCTAAGCCCTGAACCCTAAACCCTAAGCCCTAAACCCTGAACCCTAAACCCTAAGACCTAAACCCTAAACCCTAAACTTACCCTTTAATAGAGCCCTTATGGTCCCTAATGGTGGGTATTTAAAGTTTTATAGGGTTTAGGGTTTAGGGAAATTTAAAGTATATTAGAAGGTAGTTGGGGGGTCTAGGTTCAGCACGGCACCCTCGTTTCCGGCTCTAAATGCCTCCACGTTTTCGGTCCCGCGTGTTTGGTGCTATTTACCCAGAGGCTCATACCCTACCCCTTTTTTAGGATACCTAGTTTTATGGTTAGGGTTTGTTATCTTAAAAATTAGCCGCCCTAAAAAAGGGGTAGGGTATGAGCCTCTAGGTAGCGCTCAACCCTGGAGCCTCGGCCCCTTGAACTAGCCCTGAACCCCTCAAGCCTCAGAGCCCTGAAGCCCTAAACCCCTGAACCCTAAACCCCCTTAAACCCTAAACCCCCTTAAACCCTAAAACCCTAAACCCTATATACCCTAAACCCTAAACCCTATATACCCTAAACCCTATTCTAACTATGAAGGCTAAACCCTCTAAACCTGCTGGCTTCTGGCAAGCGGTCTTATGCTTTGGCTTCGGTTACAAAGCCCACCAGTGGCCACCGCCCAATCTCGGTGTTCAGCATCGCCTATAGGTTGGGATCCTCGGTGATTGCCCTTGGCCTCGAACTTCGAGGCTGGGCAGATGCCTGGTTGGGCCACCGGCTTGTGGGTGGTGTTCATCAACGCTTGGTCCGGGACGTTTTCTTGTGCATCATCGAGGCTGCCGACGATCCCGAGGCGCTGTTTGTGTGGCAGGACGTCTCCAAGTACTTCGATTCGCTTTGAGCTCCGACCCTATACTCCCTGTGCCCTAGACCCTAAAACACCTAAGCTGGAGACGGTTCAGGGTTTAGGGGGTTTAGGGTTTAGGGGCTGGTTCATAGCAACGTAAAGCTTTACATACTTTTAGGGGCCTAAATAGTCTATTGCCAATACTGTGTACCCAAAGCCAATTATATAAGGTCCTTATATTCGCTTATGATTCAGGTGTCGAAAATACAGCCGAGAAGCTTAACGATATCATGATAAAAAAACTCTGGAACGACTTGAAAAGCCTTATCAGCAAATTGCAAGCCTTGTTACAGTTAACCCTGCGCAACCTTGCACAAGCTGTACAATCCTTTAAACACATTCATGAAAAGCCGTTTTCAGCACGTTATACAACCAGAACAATCCGCAGGAACCCCCCTTGCTGATCGCCCTAAGAAACCCTGAACCCTGAACACTAAATCCTAAACCCTGAACCCCAAACCCTGAACCCTCAACCCTGAACCCTCAACCCTAAACCCTACTGAATCCTAAACCCCTAAGCCCCTAAGCCCTAAACCCTGAACCTTAGAGCAAGATCGCTTCGGCAGGTCACAGTGAAGAGACCTGATCCCTTTACCAAGCCAGCAGATGGACAGGAGACTATGGCTGCTAACGGGGTTTTGGGATTTAGGGTTTAGGGTTTTGGGATTTAGGGTTTATGGTTTACAGATGGACAGGAGACTATGGTGAGACTTGGGCTGCTAATGTGCTTCTATTGAAGGTGTGCGGGTTGCGAAGGGGTCTTAGAAGAGCTCTATATAAGGGTTGTATAGGAGTTTTGATGTTCGTAAGGACCACCATTTTGGGGGGTTTTGAGTTCCGCACCAGCTTTCGGTTCCATGAGGACAGGGAGATGTAAGTCCAAGCATCGCTTTAACCCTTAAACCCGAGTGCCCTATCCAATTGTAGATTTGGTAAGAATACTGTAGGGGCTTAAATACTTACCTATACTATTTTGGGGGGTTCTTATTACATCTGGCGAGTTGGTTGCTTCAGGGTTCATAGCGCTTTCATGCAGGGCGTGGAGTCTTTGGGGGTTTAGGGGTCTTGGGGCGTTTCCCTAAGGGTCCAAAGGACCCAATAATCAGGTACTTGGGTTTAGGATAGTAGTTATGTAGCTCAATATTTAGGAGAGTATATGATTATTAGGTACTCGGACCCTTAGGGTTTTTTAGTTCCATTGAAACATAGCCAAGTAGGGCGTCGTCTCGAGGGCGCGAAGTTTCAGGACTTCCGCATCTTGTGTCTGGCTGACAGTTTCCGAAAACTAGGGCTACCCTATTTGGGGGTCCTTGTAATAAGGATCCTACTATTCAGGGCACTATATGATTAGGGTCCCCTATTTCGGAAACTCCCACATGGCAGCCAAGGTGTTTATTAGAGAGCGTGTTTGCTGTTGACAAGCTTATGTGTATGTGTTGAACCTGACCTTATTAATGCTAACCGTTCCTATGTAACCCCTGTAAAACTCCTTAATACAGCTGACCGAAACTCTACCCGAAATAGCCTGAACATGAAGCCTCTCCTAAATACCCTGTAAAGGACGCCTCTCCTGAGTATCCTTGAGGAAGCCTCTCCTATGTATTACCAGCATGTCAGGATCCCTCCGTGAGGATCAATCTGCACGAAGTGTCCGTGCCTCGGGTCCTCCGATTCTAGGATTTGGGGTTTTAGGGTTGAAAAATGAACATTATCTGTTGAATCTATTGTTTGGGGTTTTCGGGTTTCGGGTTTGAGGATTTAGGAGTTCAGGGTTAAGGATTTGAGGGTTGGGCTTCACTGCCGCGCCTCTTTGCTGACAGGATCTAACAGGCATAGTAGGTTTAGGAATACTATATTCAAGTTAGAGTGAGGAACCCACATTCTCTTTAGTTCTACCACCTATAGAAGCATTTGTTCGATTTCTGGTAATACCGTCTTCTAGCGGCGCTGCAAGCTCCATGCACGATCAGTAGTACAGTTGTTCCAACTTTTGACCCTGACCCGGTAATGACTTGCCCCAAAGACTCAATAAACGCGCGAAGCGGCCTGATTTATAAGTGCCTAGACTCCGCCGGTCAGCCTTGAGCCTTCTTCAAAGCGTAAGGCCTTTGCAAGAGAGCCTGCTATGCCCCTCAGCGGAGCAGCATTTCTTAAATCTGTTGCCAGACTTTGGGGAACAGCAGAATTGCAAGCACCATGGCGCCAGAACAGCGATACCGATTCAGCCAGCTATGGTGCCAAGGGCAGAAATGCAACCAATGCCGCACACGATAGAAGTCACTGGTCGGATTCCTGCTTGACGACAAGCACAAGAGCAGACCCGCATATCAGTTTAAACCCGAAATCCTGAACCGAAATCAAGGCTGTTAAGAACAAGACAAACCCTAAACTCTAAACCCTAAAACCCTGAACCTTAAACCCTACGTCATACATCCTAACTAAAGCCCTAAACCCACAACGAAGGCACCCCTTGGCTTCGAATCCGAGAACCAAAGCCCTCGCCCTGAATCTCAAAGGGTCCAGCGGTTCATATTGCGGTTCATATTGAACCTACTTGGGTGATAAGTAGCTCAAATGAGGATTGCAATACTTTCCTCTCTGGTTAGACAGACCAGAAAAATTGGGTGTAAGTTGATGTAAGTACTTACAGCTACTCTTATCTGTACGAAAGCTGTGCGATTGTACTGCGCATGTACGGGGTCCGCTCTCCAAGCCCGGAGTTAGCGCAGGACAATGGCCAAGCTTATCGGCGGGGCCACGGACTCTCGGGGCATGCCTATGCCGCAGGCTTCGGCAGAGAGCAGTGGGATGGATGGTTAGGGTTTAGTGTGTCTGTGGGTTCAGTTGATGGCAAGTTTGGGGGTTGAACTTGTGGTTGAGGGACTTGGGCCTAGGGGGCTCGGTGATTTCAACGAATCGCTTCTCCTAAAATTTAATTAGGGGTTAAGTTGAGCTTCAGTTTTTGGCGGCATGAGAAACTACGTCATCTAGAGTTGAGGAGCTTCAGATAACAACTTTTGGTCGGTGGAGTGTCCGTTCCATTGTAGTCATTGCGGCATTGTTCATCTTCCATGTCAGCAGTACGGTGCTGCTAAACTTTGCTTCTTGTTTTCGTACTCGCGTTTAGGTCCGTAGGCAGGTTCGCAGTTCCGGGGGAAGTTGAATATTTGGGGACCCCCAAGAGGCCCGTTTTCTTGAGCAGCATGGCAACCTGTTCAGAGATTCCAAATCCCCTTAATTCGGAAATGTCCTTTAAACTATCACAGTAATTTGGAACCCAAATATGATTCAATCGATATTCCATACTGTTTCCTTTGGGGTCTCTGGGTACAGCTGATATCTGAACAGCAGTTGGGTCATCGATCATCAAAGCACAAGTAAACAGTTAGCTGTACTAGCAGGATGGAGGCGAAGTCACAATAGCAGAAACAGAGACATCCGCAGCAATAGCAGCAATAGCAACACGGGTTTGAGGAACGACGACGACGACGACTGCTATCATATTGGAGAGTCAGTTCGTGCTGCCACGTACATATTGCTACGACTACTATTGCTAATGACCGGCTACGGGTGCGGCAAATACCACTTCTGATAGTGGTGTTCATACTACTAGCGTGCGGCACCCTATCATGTAATGCTACAGGATCGCCAGCCTACAGCCTAAACGGTCCAAACTTCAGCAACCTTTGCGCATAGCCACGTCGCACAGGGTCCCTCGCCGAAGCTGTCCATCTTCAACCTTCCCGATGTCGGGCGCCCACTTGCATCTTCGGGACTGCGAGGTTGCGTGAAGGGCTTGTCTGCCTGTCCACTGTTGTAAGATGTGGGGGCTTCTCAGCTTTGCTCGTCCCAGACTCGACTGGTCGCACGTTGGGTGTTCGGCTGCAGAGGTTCTTTCGGGTTTAAGTGCAGTACCCAGGGCTTACGGTTTGAGTGCTAAGGTTCTAGGGTTCTAGGACCATGCGCAGGTTGCTGGATCCGGAAGTGAAGCCCACCCAAGCTACTTGCTCAATGTCCCTTCATTGCCAGCTTTGCGCTGGCAGGGTTAAGCCCCTATCATCCCCAACAGCTAAAAACCTAAAGCCCGAATACCCAAAAGGGTATTCGGGCTTTAGGTTTTTAGCTGTTGGGGATGATAGGGGTTTTACCCTGCCAGGCTCCAAAGGGCTTTCCAGAGGTTGTTGCAGGGTTTCAGTC
The DNA here is from genome assembly GCA_003297005.1 of Symbiodinium sp. clade A Y106. Lineage (NCBI taxonomy): Eukaryota > Dinophyceae > Suessiales > Symbiodiniaceae > Symbiodinium > Symbiodinium sp. clade A. The sequence goes on along the minus strand of BGNK01001501.1, from coordinate 52,716 downwards.
AGTTATGTAGGGATCCTATTCTTTCGGTTTTCATGTCGTCAGTGTCAGAGGTAACGTTCCATTTACAAAGGTTTATAGTCATAGTCGCAAAACAACTTGCATTTTATGTTTCTACGATCATGGGAACTTATAATAAGCACACACACACACACACTGCGACTACAGCTTCAGGACCTGTGGCAGCAACAAAGAGGTATGGATTTGGCACCTACGATGTTGGCTGTAGCGGTTCAAGCTATGACACAGCAACAACGACTACGTACTCGCACTACGAGCACTACTATGGTTGAGGCAGGTGTCGCCCTCACAATTTGCTAAAGCCTTCAGATACACCTGAGGTCATGACGGAGCAGATTTGCCGCGACTTGCTGAGCCAGTTCGGGAAGCTCAGGTGGGCTGCCAACTTCTGCCGTAATTGTGCGTTTAAGAAAGTGCTGGGTCTATTTCTTGTGGGGTCCTTACAAGAAGCATCGTACTGTTTAGGGTAATGTGGGTATGGTCCTTTTGATGACGGCCCTTCTTTAGGAGTCCCTATCGAGTCCTTATCAGGGTTCTTTGTCTTGACATGTGTCCACGTTCCGCGCTCCCCGTCTCTCCCCCTCATCTATCCCTCCGCATATGCCGGCCTTGACGCGTCTCTGCCCGCCCTTTAGAAGTTTCTAACTTTAATTTCAATCCCCGAGTGGGGTCGGTCACTCCGGGGAGGGTTAGTCGGCTAGGCCTCACATTCCGAGTAAGTTTTAAGTGAGTAGAAGGTTTCGTGATGCTTGCCAGAGGCTCCGAAATCCCTTAACTAGGAGAGGTTTGGCAATTAATAAGTTAAGCATACTTAAATGGTGATTGGGCTCCTGGTTGGATACCTGGGTTCCTGAACTCGGCTAAGTTCCGTACCATGAAGTAAGCAGGGTTCCTCGCTGATAGGAAAGGTGTGTTGGCAATTCGTGGCTCCAGTGAGCCAGCCACTAAACCCTACAACCCTAAACCCGAAACCCGCCACTAAACCCTACAACCCTAAACCCGAAACCCGCCACTAAACCCTACAACCCTGAACCCGAAACCCTAAACCCCTAAGCTCTAAATCCCAGTCCGCCAGGATGCTCAGTCTTATCCGCGACTTGGGCACCGGCAAGATCAAAGGCTACGGGATCTTCGAGCCCTTCAGCTGCAAAAGGAGGGGCAGACTCTTGACCCAGGGTGTTAGGGTTCAGGGCTTGGGGTTTAGGGTTTAGGGAGGGTTTGAGGGTCTAGGCTTTCAGAGCTAGGGCCTACAGTAGAAGCCAAAAAGTTGGAAACCCCATAGTCTCAATCCTTAAGAGTCATGTATAGGGAATCCCAGCACTATTTGGCCTTAATCCGGTTTCCAACTTTATGGGGTTTACTGTAGATCTAGGCCTGCCTCAACCCTAATTTTCATCCCTGAACCCTGAGATCTTTAGGGGTTTAGGGTTCAGGGTTTGTTGCAGGGCCCTTGCGGATCTTGAGTGGGGGTTTGTAAACTAGGCTTTGGAGTGCCGTACTTTAATACTTTTTTCTTAAAGGAACCCTTATGAAATAGAAGTTTATACTTTTTTCTCCCTGGTTACTTAAAAGCCCAGTAAAGTTCAGGATGTAGGGACTTGAACGGCTAAATCTGCGTCTGACGGTATGCTCGTGGTTTCGGGTCTCTTGCAGCGGAGGGAAGCCTGCTCCTAGATCCGAATAGACCCTTCCACCCAAAACCCGAAACCCCACCAGGGTTTAAGGTTTAGGGTGTTTAGGGTTTAGGGGGGGGTTAGGGTTTAGGGGGTTTAGGGTTTAGGGTTTAGGGGATTTAGGGTCCCGAAACCCGAGGTACGACAATCCGAATGATGTCGACTTGGCCATCGTCGCCCTCAACGGTTTTGTATGTGGTCAGAACGTCATTCGAGTGCAGAAGCTTGGCCACTGCCTCAGTTGAGCTCCACCCATCTCCTCACCCTTAGAGAATGGCCAGAGGACTTATAGGGGCCTAAATAACTACAAATACTGTTTTGGGGGGTCCCTTTTTATAATCATAGTATAATGGGCCCCAAGACCTTATTCTAATGATTATTAAGGCCCCTATATCGGTTAGTATAGTTGTACGCACGAACCCAGAGGGTCCCACATACACTACCATTATGGAATATTGTCCCAAAAACCAAAATAGGGATGTTTTTTGGGGCCTAATTCCATAGGTAGTGTATATGGACCCTCTGGGGAAGAATATAGTAGTATCTATTCTTTCCCCCCTTACTGCACCCCTCAGAAAGAAGGAGCTCAAGACCTCATTTGTGTTTGCCCCTGCGCTTTCAAGTCACAGATAACCCCTAAGCCCTCAACCGAAAAACCCTAAATGCTGAATCCCTGCATGCTTATGCCCAAAACCCTACGAGCCTGAAACCCAAACAAACTAAGCATACCACCCTACGCCCTAATCTCAAGCCGCGGACCCGGTTCCCGATTGGATTTCTCGGGGCAGCATCCTATTCTGAGTGTCTGTCTTCTCCAACGAGCGAGTGTAATCGCAAGAACAGCTGTAGTAGTAAGGTTCAGCCGTGATGCCTTAACCTGAAACCCGTCAGCCGTGAGGCCAGCAATCTACGGCGACGACATCGAAGCCACAACCTGTCGCAGCCACGGTGCGGGGCTTGAATACGCTGGACGGCAGGGTCCACTTGGCATCGTGGGCGTGGGGTGCAAAACATGCTTTACCGGGTTTAGAGGTGTGGTGTTTAGGGCTTGGAGGGTGGAAGCAACGTGGGGTTGGTTTACAGTATCCGACCTGTCGACAAGGGCTAAGCACGCATGCGTGGTATGTCGAAAGCCTTTTTAAGACTTCCGCGAGCAATCCATCCACGATTCCCTCTCAACTCTCTGACGATATCCTGTCCTGGTCGCTGCTAACCTTGAGATGCCCAGATGCCTGTATGCTGCTCTGTAAGGCCTACATGAAACTTTACCCCAACCGTAAACTTGACATGATCCTTGCAGTACTCATAGACCAGTAACCTACTACACAGGGAACAGGGAACGGCTTCCAGGGATCTGCACAATGTGTCAACAAACTTAGCCCCTTGGCCAAACCCCACTAAACCCTAAACCCTAAAGCTCAAAAGAACCTAACCCTACACCCTCACTTGCTTGGTTTCACCGAATGGCTTAGGGCTTAAGGGTTCAAGGTTTAGGGTTTGGTGCCTCAAACCGCTTTCGTATACAACCCTCAAGTAGAGCCCTGTTACAGAACCCTGCCTATAGTCTCCATTGTAGTTCCTTTTTTTGGTTTAACCAAATATATAAAAAGGATCCTACAAGGTAACCCAAAAAGGAACTACAATGGAGACTACAGGTGCTATTGCAGAGCCTTGTGCCATATCGTGGCTTTGAGACGTAAGCATCCAAGTCTTCGGTACTGCCGCCCTTAGAGCCATAGCAGACCTTGACAGAATCCTCCCCGTTGGAAAGGCGATGCCCAACTCGATGACGCAGAAGATCGTCAAGAATCCAGTCCTAGCCATGCAGGTTAAGCAGGGAAGAGAGGCGGGGGGTTCCTCGATATAGGGGCCTAAATAAAACAACAAGATTCCTTGCGGTTCCTCACTATAATTATAGTTATACTTACCATAGTTTGCCCCTCTAAACCCTATAGTCCAAGTGCGAAGGCCCCATCATTTCGGCTTGCGACGTTGTGGTTTCGGACGTCACGGGATTCACGGATGTACTATAGGGCCTAAATAATTACCATACTATGTTGGGGGGGCTCCTTATTTTAGATATTGGCCCTATTCTGATTATTAAGGCACCTATAGTAGGTCATGATTCAGCGCTTCGGAGATGTTTGGCTTGGAAAGACTTGAGGGGCTAATTGGTGCGGGTTGAGGGGGCGTGGGTGGGTGGGTGGGTGGGTGGGTGGGGTGACGTATATTACACCCAAAGCCTTGGTCTCATCATTTATGGTTTGGCGATTCAGGGTCTAGATGTCGATTTAGCTCCAGAGTGTCATCAAAGAACTTAGAAGCATGCTTTGGGGTTGCATGTCATTGGGGTTTGGGTTTTTGGGTGGGTTTTAGGGTTTGGGGTTTTGGGGGTCCCAAACTGAACAGTATGAGTACGTAAGGTAACCATAAAAAGTAGACTCTAAGACGCTATAACCCTAAACCCTAAACCCATAAGACTCTAGAAGATAGCCCATTACAGCATCTTGTGGACAGATTGGCTCTCGACCCAGCACGGTGGTGCAGCTCATAAACGCTGTGTACCAGGAGGCTGGCATGCGGAGTCCACCCCCGATGTAAGAGAGTCTCATGGCTTCGAGTTCAGGGTTCGGTCTGTAGTGGAGGATCGAAGTTAAGCACTCCCAATTCTCGCTGAGGTAGTCACGATCACACAGTTCAGTTGTAAACCCTCATATTAGCGAGCCACATGAGCGCATGCAAAATCCATGGACGCCCAATGCAAACTCTATGCAAAGGCCATATAAGGCCATCCTAGGATGACTTGAGAACCCCTTTCGAGCCCCCAAGCCCCAAGCGTGAAGATCACCAAGTGTCCAATATAGGGGCTTGAAAGATGAATCATACTGAGTGGTTTCAAGATTAATCCTGCTATTCCTGAAAGCTTTCCAGTGTGTCAACATATAGAACCCCCCTTGCCAGCCTCCCCAGAACAACACAACAAACAAACGACACGTCTAGTGATACATACGTCTGCAGTACATGTATGAAGCCCAGAACCCCAAAAAGCCTAAGGCGCAAACGCCTAAGCCCCTAAAATACGAAATCCTAAGCCCGTAAAGCCTGAAGCCTTGTCGTCACTACCAACTAGACTTGTACGACCCAAGCCCAAAGCCCAACACCCTTCCCCCCGAACTCTAAACCCTAAACACCCCTAAACCCTAAAACCCTAAACCCCCTAGACCTGAAACCCCTAAACCCCAAAAGCCCTGAAACCCCAAAAACCCTAAACCCCATAAACCCTAACCTCTTTAATCAATCGACCAAGCCTAAGCGGTTTAGGGACCCAAGCGCTTTTGGCGTAGGGCTCAGGGCCCCTAAACCTGCAAGGGTTCAGGGTCCCTCAACCCTAAACCCCTAGGTTTAGGGCTTAGGGGTTAGGGTCCCTTTAAACCCTGAACCCCTGAGAACCCGACCATCATGCCGGTAAGAGCCTTAATCCTAGACTCAACCGTTCAACCCTAATCTTTCCAGCATGGATTGTAAGGCCCCTTCACCCTATAATTAAATTTACAGCCCGTCCAGAAGCCCGTACAAGATTTTTGCTTGGGGTTTAGAGATTGTGCGAATCATTCTGAATGTGGTAATTAAAAACAGCAAAAAGAAGCAAAGTGCCTCGGCGGGAGGACCTGATGGATGACCAGGACTACGATGACATCACCGCCGAAGTGCACTCCGAGGCCATTCTCTTCTGCGCTTCAAGTATAGGGTTTAGGGTTGCGCAGTGGTAGAACAAAACTGAGGTCTGAGTTCTTAGGGAGACTGCCCCCCACTATATATGAAGAGAAACATCCCGATAAATCTAAGTCAGTACGTCGAAGCCCAAGCTTCGACCCCAAGCTGCTTTGGAAGGGCTAGACGCCAAAACCCCAAAACTACCCCCGCTATCAAGCATTCAGCTTAATGTCCAAACTCTGACTTCCTAAAGAGGCTCAGGCTTCGCGAAAGTAGTAGTGGTTGAACGGTTGGTGTGTTCGGTCTGGCTCTTTAGATCTTACTTAATTAAGGTTCCCTCGAGCGCAAAGCCAGAACCATAGGGGTCAAAAACTCTCAGTATGCTAGCATACCTGCAGCAACCCCATACAAAACGGTGTCAGGGCCCAAAGAAAGAGTGTGTCATGAAACTCGCAAAAACTTGTAACTCCGACAGTAGCCTCCAAGAGGTTCCTGGGCCTGCGGAAGACGAAGGGACTTAGCAAGCAGGAGCATGAGCAAGGCAATCCTCGAACCAAAACACACTTCTAAGTTAGAAGTTAGAAGTTCTAACCTAAACCCTAAATCCACAAAACAGGCTTGCAACCTCAACTCAGGACTCACCTGCCGACTTCCCTGATCCCTTCGGCAACTACACCCGGCTATGATACCCTTGATGTTGTGGACCCCTTCGAGATCCTCAAAAACTATAATACCCCATGATGCAATTGAAGTTGTAAGCTCTGGAGAGCCCAGGCAAGAAACCCTAAACCCTAAAACTTAAAACGATGATGCCGTTGAACCAGGACCCCCCAATGACCCTTAAATGGAGCCCTTATGGTCCTGTATTTAGGCTTAATTTAGGGTTTATTAGAGGGTAGTTGGGGGGGTCTAAGAAGTTGTAAATCCTAGAGAACCAGGAAAGCAAACAAGCGCATACCTCGCAGGCATCGAAGCATGGCAACGTGATGCGCGTGGTGATTCCGAAGCCTGCCAAGGCCGCACATCCGTGGGCTTTAGGATTTAGTGTTTTAGGGCTTAGGGTTGGGCTTGAAGATGTAAAGTCAATACTGCAGGTTTATACGGCAGTCGTTTCTAGAAGTGTTCTGCAACGATTCTATATTGTGTTTCCGCATGGTTTCCATAAAGGACACACTGGTGCAGGCTTCAAGGGCTTATTTCTTAGGGTTTAGATCTAGAGTTATTTAAGGCAGTACTAAACTCAATACCCGTACAAACCTGGAGACCTAGACCTTGATGTTTCATCCGACGAGGATGGCGCCTACGTCGACGGCGTTGGCAAGATCTTCGTTGCGTTTTCGGACCCTCAGCCATTCATGTAGTAGGGTGTGCCCTCCCGCAGCCAGGGTCTAGACCAGCTTGCAAGAATACCATTTCAGATCTTGTAGGTTTGGGTAAGGGCTTTCTATCTAGATGCTACTGGTAGCTACTGTAGCATGTATTGAGTAGTAGCGGGTTGCCTAATATAAGGGCCTAAATAATTACCAATACTGTTTTGGGGCTTCCTTATTGGAATTATAGTATATTGGGCCCCAAACCCCCGTTCTAATTATTAAGGCCCCTACATTAGGCGATTATGCTATATTGTGTTGTTCAGGATTCTGGTCAGGTTGTCAGCGAACTGGGCAGTTGAAAATGTGGCAGTAGCGATTGATTGCATAATCTGTAGGTTTCAGGGAATTTGGACCCTAAACCCTAAACCCTGGACTCTGAACTGAAGTCCCTCTCCCTTCGTGCCAATTCGTCGGTGTTTGATAAGACGAGGTACCTGTGAGTAGTTTCGGCTTTACGGCTTCATGCTCAGCTCCTGGGCGATCTGTTGTTCCCTGAGTGTTGTTAAGCCATTCTAGGCAGCCTTGCTGCAGGATCTTACTGCGGCAAGAAAGTTCCAGATGGACGACGCTGGGCGCAAGAACCCTAAGCGCTAGATCCCCAACACCCCCAGCTCAAGTTTTCTCCCGAAGCCGAAGTCATCCTAAGCTAAACAACCCGGCTCTATCCCCAGAGCACAACCAAAGGGGCGAATCCCTGCAGACCACTGAACCGTATATTCAGTCGTAAGCCCTAATGAATAAGCCTTGAGGCCTAAACCAAACAACCTTCTTAATGTATGAGGGTCGGAATAGTTGGTTCTGGTAGCTCCTTCTGGTCCTTAACTTACCTATACTGCACAATAGGTACCCAAGAACCTTAGTCGAATTGTGACGGCCCTTGCATTATGCCTTCTACCTTCTCTAGTAGTCCGTACAGGGACCCTTCAATTCTGACATGATACGTATATCCTGTATGTATGTAATCATGTATTATGCACATATATATACACATACATACATATGTATATATATATAATATACATCTATTTCATCTATGTACATGCATACATGTATGTATACATACATACACACATACATACATCAATGCATACATACATACACATCACATGCATATGTACATACACACTCGTCCATCCATCCATCCATCCATCCATCCATCCATCCATCCATCCATCCATCCATCCATCCATCCATCCATCGGTCCATCCATCCATCCATCCATCCATCTATCCATCTATCCATCTATCCGTCTATCCGTCTATCCATCTATCCATGCATCCATCCATACATACATACATCTTCATGTATGTGTATATATAGATATGTATGCATATGTATGTGTACATATCTATACACAAGCAGGCGTGACCATATAGGTACCTTTAAATCGAAGCATGTACCACCTAGGAACCCTTAGGATATACCATGGTACACCCCAAAACCCGTTGACCCAGGCGAATGGAAGAAAGTTTGAGAACAGGGTGGCAGCTCGGCCAACAAAGGAGTCAGACACAAAGCGGCCCAAATATGGACCCTCGACAGTACACATAAGCACTGGTACAATCACTGTTTTGGGACTTGGAGGCTTTTGAAAATTGACTTGGGGGTTCTCGTTTTTGGGCTGCCCTTCACCCCAAACCCGAAAATCCCAAAATTGATTCCCTACAAAGTCTTTAAAGGATCCAGAGGCCACCCCTCCCGATGCCACCAAACTGTGGGATCTTCGTGTGATTCCAGGCTACCTACTATGTGCCTAGCTACCTGCCTGCTTAGCTGCCAACAACACCTAGCTGCATAGCTAGCTCCCTGTTCGTGGTTGACTTACTTGCTTTATTGCTTCTTTGCGCGTTTATAGTGACCTTCATACTAATAGTCCATGCATACATACATACTTACATCATATACATACATACGTGCATATGCTTGCAAGCATCGCATGTATATGTAGTTATGTCGTTTTCATTCTTGTTTGGCCGTGGGCTGGCAGGGTTAACGCAGCACTTCGGCAGGGAGGGTATCGTAGGGTTAGCTTTTGTTTCGGAGCTTTCTTAGAGTCTAGGTGCCGTGTGATCGCAGAGCTGAGCCAATTGGAGTGACGTGCCAGCTCTTGCTGTGTTCTTGTGGATATCGATCATCCTACTACCATTTGAAGTTGTTACTAGTTCTGACTATGAGCAGTGTTTTTTTGGCTTTCTCTAAACCTTAAACCCCAAAACCCCAAACCCTGAACCCCTAAACCCCAAAGGGCTATCACGGCCGTTGGTTTGAGTTCCTGGCCAGCTCCGTTCGAGGTTTGCGCAGCTTTCTATCCAGTCGAAAAGTTCAATGAGGGCAAGCTCTTAGCTCAGTCAGAGGGTTGAGGTTTTAGGTTTTGGAGTTAAGGGCTTAGGGTTTACCTGTAGTCTCCATTGTAGTTCCTTTTGGGGTTGCCTTATAGGATCCTTTTTATATATTTGGTTAAACCAAAAAAAGGAACTACAATGGAGACTATAGGTAGGGCAGATCTTCAAGAGCAGAGATGCGAAGACCTCGCCGCACGATGCCCCGAAATGTCAGAAACTCTCGGACGACCCCTCAAGCTCCTGCACCATGTAAACGGCAAGAACTATCGAACCTGCGAAGCATTCTGTGTTTGGGAGCATCATCCCTTGAATCCTGAACTTTCTTGAGCTCAAACCCTAAACCCTAAACCCTTGAATCCTGAACTTTCTTGAGCTTAAACCCAGCAGCCCCGACCCCGCGTCTGAAAATCCTGGGCCCCCGAAACGCACAAACTCCCCAGAGACCCCAAAACCCCTGAATTAAGGAATATACCTTAAATCATATTAGGATCCCTAATATGATTTAAGGCATATTCCTTAATTCAGGGGTTTTGGAGTCCCCTAAACCCTAAACCCTATAGATCCCTTATAGATCCCTTAAAGGAACCCTAGGTATATTCCTTAGTTAAGGGGTTTTGGAGTCTCTGGGTCCCTAGCATCAGAAGTGAGGTTGAAGCACAGCGGTACTTAGAGGATCATGGGACTTAGTAACTAGGGTTATAATTAAGGTAACTATACTTATAACTACTTATAACCCCACTTAGGGTACTTATAACCGTACTTACTAAGTCCCATGATCCTCTAAGTACTCTCGTCATGTAAGCCTTTTGAAAGACCCTAAAGCCCTAAAAGGAGACCCTTACAGGAGCCCTGCAAAGGAACAATTTTGTTAAGGAGCCTCTTCGCGGTTGTGCATTTCAGCTTCATGGCTGAGCGGTGTAATGTTCAGGGCTCAGTTAGGGCTTGGGGTTTAGGGGCTGGGATTTCGAAATCACCGGGTAGGTCTTCCGAGTTTACGGTTTGGGGTGTCATAAGGTTTGGGGTGAGGGATTCTTTGTAACATAGGATCCTGGCAAAACCACTGTGAGACACATGACGGCTCATTCCAGATGAGGCGACTGCTGCAACGGTTCTTTGCGCAGTATAGGCTGTAGCATTAATAGTGGAGCGCAAAGTCAACACAATCGTTCCCTGCCTTATCATCATGGACCTAGCCCTTATCCTCGTTCACATCTTCTCCATCAGAGGCATCAGTTCTCATTAACACAAGCGTCGCGATCATCTTCATCATAACTGTTATCATCGCTACTGTCATCCTTGTACCCCATCATCACTAAATTTACATTCAGCTTTGCCCTGCCTTGCCATCCCCCGCTTAAAGACATATTCCACATCGTCCTCTACCCCATCGTCGTCATATTGCCCAAAACCTGCGACAACATTATCTTATGCCTGGCCGCCGTAATCGTCAGCATCATGATCATCATACCATCTTGAATTTGCACCACCACCACCACTGCCCATAGCATCACCATCTCGTCGAGATCGTCATCAGCATCATCATCATGCTGCTCCTTATTCTCATCTCCGTCTTGACTGTCCGTCGATGGTTTTTGTACATCGTGATCAATCACGGCTGCTCACCTAACCTTTCTGTGCTTTTGGCCTCTATGGCAGCAGCCCTACATTGATGGCATACGTTCGAAGTCGAGAGGCGAGGTTGGCGGCGGCGGCGGTTGTATGTGTCCTGCTGGTGCTGATGCTGGTGGTGCTGGCTGTGGGGATGCTGACGGTGACGAATCAGACCATGGTGGCCATGATGATCAAGATGTTAGGGATGATGCTACTGATGACAACGCTGGTTGCTAAAACCACGTTTAGGAACATAACAGACAGACATGCAAGTGAGCCGGCGCGCACGCTTCATTGATATCGAATCCCGACCCACCTTCAGGGCCCTAAAGCCTTTCTAGTATCTTGATAAAACCTTTATGGAATCTCAATAGGACCCTCAGAAAAGCCTGACAAAGAGCCCAAATCCTAGTCTTGTGCCAAAGGTTCAAGCTTTGGTCCACCTGATCCGCTCGGTGGCGTACTGGCCTCATTTTGGACTGCTTGTAAACGTCTAGGGTCTGTAGGGGGTAATTATATTGCTTTAAGAGATGTTCGAGTGTTGTAGGGTCCGGGGTGCAGTGCTTGTCGATTTTGCCATTTGGTGTTTTTTTCGGGAGTCTCGGGCGTAGGGCTCTCGGGTTGTAGGGTTCAGAGTGCGGGGTCTGTAAGCTGTAGGCAGAAGTTGAGAGCTCATATCCCATAGGTCTTATAGGATTGTAGGGCGGGAGTACTATTAGGCTTCGAAACCCAAGCTAAGTTAGCTGTTTGTGGATCCCAACGGCAGGCGTTCCGAAACCCAAAACTTGACAGGAAGGCTTCCCAAGCCCGTCAATCCAAGGTCCCTCTTTCAGGACCCGAACTAAGCCCAAGATCGAAGGAACATGCCTCCAATCGAAAATCAACAGCTTAACGTTGTTTTGGAGTACCTAATAACTCTTCAGTGTTGTTGATTCCCAAGACATCCTGAAAACTCAAACCTCTTGTCGCGAGGAGGGGACTCCCGTGCCCACTGGCTAGGATTACGTGGTCGTAGCTCGAGATACCTGTCGTAGCTCGAGATACCTATCCTCAAACCGCAACCAGGTGTATATATCTATATATATGTATGTATGTATGTATCTGTACATATATATATATATAACTAACTACACATATCTGTTCGCACACATATGTATATATATATATGTATATGTAGATATGCCAGATCCAAAGGACATGTCAGTACAACATATGCGCACATGTCGAGCCTGTGATCTGCAAGTTCTAATGGTTTCTATCATTATTCCTACGGTTATTTTGTTATTATTATCAGTATGTATATTGGTGTTATTCTTCTTACCGGTATCAGTACGAGTATAACATTAGTGTGATTATCATTTCCTTACTGCATTTGATTAGCACTACCATGATTATCATTATTTACCCTTAGTTTCTGCTAGAGAAGCTAGCAGACACCTCAGGATTTAGGGGTTTAGGGTTTCTATTCTTTCCATTGCGACAACTCTCAGCAAGCCAGCGGAGAGAATGTTGCGTCAAGAATTAGATTGAATGATTGGCTGTTCTAGCACTTACTCCTAAATCCTATGGAAGCTACAGACACCCCTTACAAACCTCTCGGAGACCCCTCGGAACCCATCTAATGCCCTTATCATACAGCCCTTCTAAACCTTCACCCAACAGTTACACCCTTACTTGGAGGATCATGGGACTTAGTAAGTATGGCTATTTGTACTCTAAGTGGGAATATAGTTGCCTTAATTATAACCCTAGTTACTAAGTGCCATGATCCTTTAAGTACTCCGTAGATCCCTTATAAAACCCTTGAAGGGAATCCTATTATAGAATCTTACAGTACCCTTAAAAGCAACCCTGAATCCCATGATCCTCGAAGTAGCGCTTGGCATGTCTTGCAAGGTGAGACTGGGCGGCTTCTGAGGCAGCGAACTCGGATTTTGGCTTAGGGATTAGGGCTTTTCGGGTTTCGGGATTTGGGCTTTAGGGTTCAGGATATAGGGTTTAGGGTTTAAGGGTTTTGTTCAGGGTTTAGGGTTCAGGGTTTAGTGGTTTGGGGTTTAGGGTTCGGGGTTCAGGTTTTCGGGTTTAGGGTTTAGGGCTTTAGGGTTTTAGGGTTGTAGGGCTTTAGGGTTTTAGGGTTTTAGGGTTTGGGTGTTAGGGTTTTTTGGGTTATTGGTTTGGGGTTTAGAGTTTTAGGGTTTGGGGATCAGGGTTTAGGGTTCAGGAGTTAGGGGTAGTTGGGACCTTGTGCCCTCAAATAGGGGTATATGGCCCGAAACGATGGGCATTTAGGGTCTAATAGAGGGTATTAACAAATTGGAATAGGGTTCCATTTAAAGGGGTCCTTTAATGGGACTACTTATAAGGGTACTATAATATAGGGGCCTTAACAAATTGGAATAGGGTTCCCTTTAAAGGAGGGTAGATGGAGGGTCTAGGAATAGTATGCACACCCGCCAGAACGAGAAATACAATATCATTGCATCTAACTTGCTCCTCTGCCTCCTCCTCCTGCTCCTTTCCCATGTCATCACAGTCTTATTTGTGCAGAAGCAGTAACAGTAACATTCAGCTCTCCGGCAGAGCGGAAAGCGTTGAACACAAGAGCAAGATCTCCAGTAGCCATCATAATGCCGTGCGCTATCTTTGTCGTCGATCTCATCATTCTCACCATTGTAAGCGAGACATAAAAGGTCACTTTGCGTGTCTTTCACGATATTATGCGTTCGAGCAACCCTGGGCCCAAGCAGTGATTATCCATTGTCGCCGCGACTCTCGACATAACCCATAAACCCTAATGAACGCCGACTCTGCTTCACATCGTGGACTCCGACTCGGATCTCGCCACCCGTCGGAGATCAATGACTTTGTTGGAGACGTGCTGATTCCTTGGGACATTCCATGTCTTGACACGGGATGGATTCCAGATGCCCTGAAGCAAGATGCTGACAGTTCGACTTCGCACATGGCCGCTTCGACAGAAGCGCATCGGAACGTCGTCATGAAAGTTTTGGAGAGGAGTCTAGTGGGGCGCCGGCTCCAGATCCATCCAGAACCAGAGCACATCACAGCCTTTCAATACAAGGACAAGACCTTGGTGCCTGTGGAGAGGAGGGTGCTGCCAGCCTATGACGTGCTGTTCCTTTCTATCGAACTGGTTGGGTCTCAGGGCCAGATGACACAAGTAGAAGACTCCGATCTGGATGCTGCTGCAGTCATGGACATTATTGTGGGCACTGGAGATGTTGATGAAATCAGGGAAGAGTTTTTCATTCATGGTCACGAAGATCTTCGCAAGGCCATGGTGGAATGGTTGCAGGGAGTGCCTGATATTCAAGTCCACGATGATCCTGACCTTATTAACAAGTCTAGGGTAAAGTGCACTATTGGAGGCATGGAGGTGGACATTTTGCAGGCACTGGCTCCGGAGCATCTTCGTGCAGAGGATGCGCGAATGGTGAAGCTGGGTCGGTGGATCAAAGCTTACAGTCTGAGACTCGGCTGGGTGTACTTGGAGGCTCAGTGGAGTCAGCTAGTAACTAGTCAGTAATTGCAGTGATGAGCACGACAATGTAGCTGTGGCTCCACTATTCAAATGGGAGTTTCCGAAAATAGGGGACCTTAATATACTATCCTAAATAGTATACGATCCTTATTATCAGGACCCCAAAATAAGGTACCCCTAATTTTCGGAAACTCCCAAACCCCGAAACCCTTCATAGAACCCTTACAGTTCCCTTTAAGGAACCCTTAAAGAACCCCGTTAATTTTATGAACTCCCAAATTTATCCTACTAGACTCCAGGTAGCCTTTAAAGCTGAGCCCCGAAGCGGGCTGTGGCTGCTTAGGGACTGGAGAGCCTACGGCTTGCCCGTTCCGAGCAAGAGTCTCGAATCTCCCGATGGCTACAACTCCGTAGTCTTGAATTCTTGCGACTTAGATATTGAACGGGGGAACTTTAAACTTTTTGGCTTTATATATATATATATATATTAGCTCTATCTTTGAAAGTTCGAACTTTTTGGGTCCCGGTTGTTGAGGAAGAGAGGCTAGGGAGTTTGGTTTAAGTTACCCTAATACATGAAACCCTGTTATTTACTAAAGACCCCTTGTGCAGTAACTTAAGCTAAGGTCCTTAAGAAGAATCCTGCTTAATTAAGGTTCCGCAGCCTTAGAATCCCTGCAATGCCTAGGTCCGTAGAACTGCAGATTCCGTGACCATCGTCGTGAAACATATTATGTAAATGCCCAAAAGCCCTTAGACCCCCAGACCTGTTACGGACCACCGAAACCTGGTCCGAGACTGCAAATTCCCCTTGCTTTTGGCTTTTTGGAATATTCGAAAAGCATCAGTTCGAGTTCAATGAGGAGCTAAGTTAGGGTGCAGGGACTGCATTTAGGGTATGGGTTAGAGTTTAGAGCCTGGGGGTTTAAGTCTAAGGTTTGTTTGTTGGGGGGTTTTAGGGCAGGGGCAGGGAAAGACGCACATCACATCCCAAAGCCGTGCTGCGATGCACTGCGCAGGGTTTTGCAGTCTGAGACTGAGACCAGTCTAGCTCCTCTATAAGGCCTATAACCCCAAAACGCCCCAAACTCAAGACCCATAAACAAAATCCATTGCATCCTCAAGCCCCGACACCCAAACAGAAACAGATTTCCAAGGAATCTTCAGAAGACCCGTTGGGTCGCAAATCAAAGCTCAGTCGTCCGAGACGCCAGCAGACTCGCAAAGCTTTGGGCACGATCGGTTAGTGATGCAGAAGCCAGCGAGGACGAGGAGGAACGAATCAAGATCAACACCTATGCAGTCACAATACTTCTGGCTGCTTTGCATCGTGCGTGTCCAGGGACCTCGGCTCTGGAACTGTGCAGTCGAGCATGGCGTGTCTTAGTCTCACTACGTGTGGACCTGTTGGCCGTCGTCAGCTTCGACGAGGCTTTCTCAGCTAGGCTTTTGCGTGGACCACGCTTTCATGCTGAGCTGGCGCTGTGGATGAATCTGTCTGGTATGAGTAACCTGGGCCTGTTGGTGGAGGATATCGTCCAACCAGACCGCTTCTACCCCGTTTGCGAGGGAATAACCACCCCTGATTTGGCCAAGCATGCCGCCATTGCTTTGCAGCGATTGTCTTCCGCACGGACTTGGGAGGAAGTGATACGTCAAGGCGCATCACCTTTCATGCCAGACATATTTGAACGGTTCTCGTCCTCCATGCAAGCACATTGGTCTTTTTTTCATGGCCTAGTCTCGAAGTGCCCAAATGGTCATCAACTCAGCCCGGGTGCGCTTCAAGGAGATTTCGAATGCGATGAATGCCACGTGAAAGGCAGTGGCATGCACCTCCTAGGATGCCGTCTATGTGACTTTGATCTTTGTGAGTCTTGCGCCACCGCGCTCAGAATGACTACCAGCCACTTTCCCTTGCCTTGTTCATTGGAGGGCATGTTCCGCAAGTAAAGCAAATATTCCCGAAGGATCTAAGCCAAGCACCAATCAAGCAGGTATCTCGGCTCGAAGCATTCATGCCGCATTGGCATGTAGATCCTTTGGGATTCTGGGAATGTGCATCTGGGAGCTCGCTGTGTCAAAAGAATACCTTTTGGGGGACCTATTCCATAATAGTACCATATTTTATATATGGACCCTACACTCCCTAACACCCTAAGCCCTAAACCCTAAACCCACAGTAGTATATGGGGACCATCTGGGTAACAAAGCTCCCTGGAAGTCCGCAGCTCCTGAGTGTGTGCTGCGCGAATTCTCAAAATCGCAATTCGCCCGCGAAGGGCCCATGCACCCATAGAACACAAACATATATATATATATTTATTTAATTATTTATATTTACATATATATATGTATGTATACATACACACGTATATAAAGACTTACGCATACGACATTGGCAAACATGTATACATGTGTGTATATATGCATGTATGTATGTATGTATGTATGTAATTATGTATATATTCTTAGGACATGAAGAGCCTGTCTATAAAGCCCTCGAGCGCTTAGTGTGTGTGTGTGTGTATGTGTGCGTGCGTGCGCGGGCGATTGTGTGGGCTTGCGGCCTGCTTTTGCTACAAGGATTGCAAGCTGCCTTAAGGGTCCAAATCCTTAGGCACTTGGGTTTGTGATAGTAGCTATGTAGGTTAGGATGTTGGAAAGTAGATGGTTATTAGGTACTTGGAACTTCGGGGATGCCAGCAGGAACCACAAGACATTGCATGAAAGTGCCAGGGACAGCAGCAAACAGCCAACAGCAATAAGAAATGTGAAAGCCGATGGTGCGACAAATAGCTAGGCTAGACGAACACACGAATCTAAAGGAGCAGCATCAAGAGCAGCAGCAGCAGCAGCCAAAACCTCTACTCCCATGCTATTGGCCGCTATTGCTACAACTGCAGCCATTGCTGCTGCTGCGGCCGTGTTGATGATCACCGCCACCACCAGCAGAAACAACAACCATTACTGCTCCAAACTCCTACTAGTACTGCTGCTGCTGCATCAACTACAGAATGGTCTTTTGAAGTTCCGAGCTACCATGGTAAACAGCATCACGGGAACGGTATTGCATCGATTGGAATTTGATTGTTGTGGTGTTGTTGCCCTGGCCACGGCAGCCTCAATCATCCCCTTCGGCACTATTATCAACTATTATCAAGGCTGAGTTGTCATCATTATCATAGTAACCCCTAAACCATAGACCCTAAACCCCTTAATCCCCGAACCCTAATCCCAAAGCCCTCAACCCTACATCACCGGCCTCGGCCTCCTCATCACAGTCCTCCTCTTGTGGAACGTCGTCACCATCACCTGCAGTATTCGTCATTTTTGTCCCATTGCTTACTCGTGTCTTTATCTGCAGCATGTAGTTATTGCCCCGTCGCAGCATCGCCATCACCATATTGGGCACATGCCCGAGTGGTAGGATAGCGAGTCCGACTGTAACGGTGAGTTTTATGAAGCGAAGAGGAAGCTTATGATGGCGTTGACGACCATATCGTTCATGATCATCACAACAGCATCGGATAAGGTTGGTGCTTGTGGTAGTATCATGTATCAGTCGCAGTCCGGGCTATTGGTGCCGGAATTTATTTGCAAGCCCAGGTACATTAAGCAAAAAGCTCGTGAAGGCCGCGCCGCGTTTCACCCAAGAGAAGCCGCAGATTTGGACAACACAAGCGCGCCAACAAGGCAAGCAATTACTATCTGCAACCTAACAGAGTGCAAAGGCCTGAACTCTCGACCTTAAACCCTTTATCACTTTATCTCAACCCCACACAACACCGGGAGCAACATCGTAGAACGGCCACGGAGGCTGGAAAGTGTCAAAAGCGGGCTTCTGCAAAAAGCCTGAGGGTGATGACGGAGGGTGAGTGCACGCTTAGTTTTCTCTGTATGTGGGTTTTCGACATTTCGGGTGTTACGGCCGCACATAACAACTTGCTGCTGGAAGCCGTCCCTAAGCCCCAATTTGCCCGAAACCCTAACCCTCTCACTAGGTCTCGGGCTTAAGATCTTAAGCCGGTATCGGTGGAACTTAATCTTGCTTTCGTGTTTTGCGGGGCCTCAATCGGTGGAGTCGGGTTTTGCGGCTTATTATACTAGAGCACCAACCATGCAACACCAAATGCCCTAGACCCTAAAGGAAGGAACAAGGCACTCAAAAGAACAAGCAAATAACCTTCAAAGGCCCTTGGCTAAAGTCTCCTCACCTCAGGGCTAAACGATTAGACCCGAGGATTCGATTGTAGAACTTAGCGAGTTTAGGGTTTAGGATTTAATTTCGTCGGGAGCTTAGGGTTCGAGGTTCAGGGTTCAGGGAGGGCTGCAGGTTTTTGGGTTCAGATGCTGGCTTCGGGGGTGTGCGCAGTGTGCTCCAGGCTTTAAAGAGCCGACCTCCAGTCCGAGTAGGTAACCCTAAACCCTAAAACCCTAAACCCTAAAACCCTAAAATCCTAAAGCCCTAAAGCCCTAAACCCTTTTCCCTAAACCCATCCACTTACCTTTTTGGAGATACTATAAAATCTTAGTATACCCCCAAAGGTTGGCCTTTCATGTAGGTTTTCATATGTAACGACAGAATCCGGCTTAGAGCTTCATGAGCCTTCAATACTACTACGAGTAGTAGTAACAGTGGCACAAACAAGAACAATACTAGTAATAGTACTAGCCATACTACCGAAATGAACTATAGTAGCCGTAATAACAAGAGTAATCCTTGCAAGAATGACAAAGAGTGATAATGGTAACAGTACTCAGTGAGTGCTCGCCGATCAGCACTGTCAGACTTGCATGCCCATGGTCAAGCTCTGGACGATTACTTAAAGGATCAAGGGACTTAGTAACTAGGGTTCCTTAAATGGCTCCTTAAAGGGATCTAGAGGGTTCCTTAATTTGCAAAGGGATCTACAGGGTTGAGGGGTTAGGGTCTACCTGGAGGATCATGGGACGTAGTAACTAGGGTTATAATTAAGGTAACTGTACTTCTTGCTACTTATATAACCCCGCTTAGGGTTACTTACAACCTTACTTTCTAAGTCTCATGATCATTCAAGCATGGGTTTGACGAGCTTCGCACATCGCCACTTTTCCGCACCGCGATACAAGCTGCACAGCGTACTAGTAATGTGTCATATGCCGTAGATTCCTTTTTCTAGTTACTTCGGCCCCTGTACAGGCCCGTAGCCACCGAGAATCGCATCTAAACCACAAAGCCTAGGAGCACTGCCAACACGACCCTGTAAGCCCGTGATAAGACCATGTCCAAGCTAATTGAACCCTAAGCTACTACAGCACCCCGCCACCCTAAACCCTAAACACACCCAACCAAGCAAAAAACATCCATCAACTCAAACAAACTCCCACTCTACCCCCGAAAGAGAGAGACAGAGAGAGAGAGAGAGGGATCATGTTAGATAGGGTTCTGGTACCGAGAACGAAAAGACTTGGCCGGGATGGTGCGTCTTCTCGCGCTGCTTGCGGCTCTCCAGCTCTGGTCTTGGTGCACTACTATAAGGGCCTTAATATTTACCTACACTATTTTGGGGGGTTCCTTTTTATGATTTTAGTATAATTTTCCACCAAAACCCTATTCTAATTATTAAGGCCCCTATATTATGGTGTTTAGGGTTTCGGGTGTTAGGTTCAGGGTTCCTTCAATGGTGCCTTTGAGCGCTCCTTAAGGGATCTATAAGGTTCGCTTGAATTTAAGGGTACTGTAGGGTTCTATACTAGGGTTCCTTTAAGGGCATTAGATGGACACCTTCAAGGGTACTCTAAGACTCTAGGGAGGCCGTGAAGGGAAATGTAGGNAGGTTCGCTTGAATTTAAGGGTACTGTAGGGTTCTATACTAGGGTTCCTTTAAGGGCATTAGATGGACACCTTCAAGGGTACTCTAAGACTCTAGGGAGGCCGTGAAGGGAAATGTAGGGTTCCTTTAAGGGTAGTATAGGGGTTCCGTCAAGGGTAGTATAGGGTTCCTTTTTAAGGGCTCTACAGGGGATCTACAAAGGGGTTTCTGAGGGAGTTTAGTTTCAAGTTGCTGGCATGCTGGCTCCTGGAAATGCATTAAGGCAAATTTCAGCAGGTTCCATTTAAGGATGAGTTTTCAGCTCAGGCAAAGGTTGGACCTAGGGTGTGGGGTTTGGGGAGTTCGGGCTTATCGTAGTTTGAGGTTGGATACAGGATATGATGGGAGTTTCCGAAAATAGGGGTACCTTATTTTGGGGTCCTTACAATAAGGATCCTANCTAGGGTGTGGGGTTTGGGGAGTTCGGGCTTATCGTAGTTTGAGGTTGGATACAGGATATGATGGGAGTTTCCGAAAATAGGGGTACCTTATTTTGGGGTCCTTACAATAAGGATCCTAGCTAGGGTTTAGGGCTACGGGCTATCGTTTTTTTTGGCATGCAGGTTTAGAAAGTTTGCATGCGGGCTAGGTTTAGGCTTGGGGTTTACCTACCTTTGGTTAGTAGGGAATGGAGGAATGGTAGTAATAGTAGTTATAATTGTACCCCATTCCTCCATTCCCTACTAACCAAAGGTAAGTTTAGGGCTTCAAGAATTTTGGCGTTGAGGCCTTGCAGGTTCAGGGCTTTCGAGTGTGATAGCATTTCGGACTCCAGGATTTATGACTTAGGCTGACTCATATGGGTGGTTGTCAAAATTATGGTCCCTTTTGGGGTCCCTATTATAATACGGCACCTATTATTTAGGTACCGTGTTACCTTAATTTTGCCAACTACCCACATGTGTTTCGTGATTGCACTACAGCTTGCAGGCATGTCTCTCGTGTTGGTCAGCTGGCATGAAGCTAGTTGCACGAGATTTGTAGTTCTCCGGGCGGTGGTTGGTGTACGCGCAGATAAAGGCTTGCTGTTCAGGGCGAGCTGTAAACCCTAAACCCTACATCTAGGCCCTTAACTCTACGCCGGCCGACCTCAAAACATGGACTTGTCTTCATTAAGAAGCTACATGAGTTCCGTCAAACTCCGTAAAACGGCACGGGCTAAACACCACAACGCCTGGTGTCACCAAAGAACGGTACAGGATGGACAGGACCCTGTTTCAAAGTATGGTTTAGCAAGGCAACTCAATGATTCAAGAAGCCAGTGAGCATCTTCAAAAACCAGAAAGCAAGGTTCTGCAGTACCCACAACACCGGACACAGTTATGCCCTGAAAAGCATTTTCATGTTTCCTTTAAAGGAATCCTGTTCTAACTCTTCAGGCCCGCATGTTGAACCCTGTAAGTCCCTTATGGACGTTTTTACGTGAAACTTTTTCAGGGAATCTTATTCTACTTCTTACATCCCCTACCAGGACCTCGAGTAAGCCCTCATTCCCATTTTTTAGGGTTCAGGTCCCTTATAAGCTCTTTAACAGCAAAAAGGGCACCCTTTTTATTCCTAAGTTACTCTTGGGTCTAGTATTCTACATCTTAAAGCCCCTATGTTGAAGCTCCGGAAGCCTCGAAGCTCTGCCGAGGTCGCCCCTGCTCGCCCAAGCACAGGACCGAGGGGGGTGAGGTTTAGGATTTAAGGTTTATCGGGCTTGGGGGTTTTAGGGCTTATGGGGTTTATGGGGTTTAGGCTAGGGGGTTCAGGGTTTTAGGATTTAGGGTTTAGGGGTGTAGAGATTAGGGTGTTAATGTTTACGGTTCAACGTTTGCCTTTAGGGTAGAGTTTCAGAGGTTGGGGAGTTCGTCCTCGTGGCTCAAGGCTATGATTTTGAGGTTGTAGGTTTTAGGGTTTAGGGTCCCAGAGACTCCAAAACCCCTTAGTTATGGAAAATACCTTAAGTCATATTAGGATCCCTAACATGATTTACTGTATATTCCTTAATTAAGGGGTTTTGGAGTCTCTGGGGTCTTGGGTCTTGGGCTGAATTGGAGTGTTGGAGTGTCACAAACCAATTACAGTCCAACCAAAGCGGTGTTGATATGGAGGTTTTATTATAGTACGGTCATCCCATATAGGTTTAAGTCATACACGTATACTGTAAATGTCGTTCCTGCTGACATCTGATTTCTACACACTGCATCAACAAAAAACCCTAAACCCTAAACCGAACACCCAGCCCAACACCCTAAACTGAAAGGAGGCACTGGCCACTCCTCTTCCGTTCTTGGAGGATGGCTACTGCACGTCTCCTCGAATCTGAGCCAGTCATATGGTCTTAAGGTTGAGGTCTTCATCCTGCTTGCGTGTATGTGCTAGGATTTTCGGCCTTCGGTGGAGGAATTTGAGTCTAGACTTCCGCCTGTAGGGCTTAAGACTAAGACTCACAGCGTAGGATCTCAGGTGCATGACCTTTTTTTGGGGGGGAGGGGGGTGGGCTAAACCCTGGTATCCAAGCCCGTTTAAGGCCCCCACCACACCCGTCCTAACCAAGGAAAGGATGGAGCTGCGAGGATCTCAGAGTCAATTGACATCGCCAGCATGGACTGCAACTCGGGCTGTAGGAGCAGCATTTGAGGCTGGTGGTACTGAATCTTGCGTGGTTTATGTAAAGGGTCTTGTGGGTGTCTCATAACTCTGTTCCGGCATTTCAATTTTCTACAGAGGGTGTTAAAACAAGGGTTTCTAAACAAGGTTTTCGCAATGTTACAACGATAGAAAGTACGTCTCCGAAGTAAGAGAGTTCAAAGTAGATCGTCGCCTATCCGGTACCCTGATTTATCTAAACACCATATCACGGAGGTTTTGGAGACTCTTGGTATCCCCGAACCCTAAACACCAAACCCACTAGAGTTTATGGGGAGCTCATGTCTCGGGGGTTTAGTGTCTCGGGGCCTGCGGGTAGCTGTCGAGTGTTAGCACTTGCGGCAAGGTATTTTCTCAAGGAATGGGAGTTTCCGAAAATAGGGGACCCTAATATATCACCCTAAATAGTAGGATCCTTATTATAAGGACCCCCAAATAAGGTACCCTAATTTTCGGAAAGTCCCAAATAAACAAAATAAAACAGGTTGTGGCAGTGCCAGGGATTGAAGAAGGAGTCATCGCAGAACCAGACGGCACATCACAATGCCCACAATCATAAGCATCGCAGTCGTCTGCAAGTTTCTACAGCAAGAGGACCTCATAGTTTAAGCTTGTACCGTAGACGGTAATTGTGCCCAGGGTTAAGTTAAGGGTTTGGGAACCTAAGGTTGGATACAGCTGTCAACCCGGAGCCCAGAACCTAAACCCTCAGTGCAAACCCTAAATCCCTGAACCCACAGAGGCACGCAGATTATGGAGTTCGTCTACATCTCGCGTCTGAAGATCTGGCAGCAGCTGGATCAGCACTTGGCAGAGGTCAATGCCAGTGCACCTGCCGATCCTTTGCGCATAAGCCCCCTGCGCTGCACTGGACTGGGCCTCGTTAGCTGTTGGCTTTGTTGTTGTTGTTACTATTAAGCCAAAAACATTTTTCTATTGCTATTATCATAACTCGTGTCCCTTCCAACAGAACACAGGTGTGCCGTGTTTTAGGCATGACATCAAGAATCCTACCATTTGCAGGGCTTATGTCTTGTGTTAAGGGAGCCCAGTTTGGGAAATTCGCAATTATGCGGGGCCCGGATTTAGAAGCTTTCTTCAGTCGACGGGGTCAGGGGACGCAAAAGAATAGACCTGGTTACTTCGCCCCCTGATCCTTCAAAGCTGATTTTGCGGGATGGTCGCTTCATCGCGGAACCCCAAACCCTAAAGCCTGAACCCTAAACCCTAAACCCCTAAACCCTTTCAACCCTTAAACCCCCAAAGCCTGAACCGTAAGCCCTAAACTGGGCTTTGGCGTACCATACTTTGATACTTTTTTCTTAAAGGAACCATTATGAAATAAAAGTTTACACCTTTTTCTCCTTGGTTACTTAAAAGCCCAGTAAACACTCAAGCCCAGGACAAGTCGAAATTGTATGAGTTGCCGTCTTGCTGTCTTACTGCTCTAGACTCTACCCACCCCATTTTGACCATGTTATACTAGCAGCAGCAACAGTACGCGTACTCGAGCGCTGCCGCTCGTGATGCTGGAAGCAATGAGTTCAGCAATAGAGATGCAATTCCCCAGAGCCGCGAACAATGCGTTCTAAACCGCCTAGCCTGAAACGGTTCAAACGCCGTTTGGATTCCATTATGAACCCTAAGGTAAGGGAACACCTTGAAAGAAAATCGGCAAATAACCCCTAATAGAACTGAAGTCCCCCAACCTCTACCTAAACCCTAAATCCTTGATTCAGGGTACCCTTCAAAACATCCCCAAGACATAATGACTCTAGCCACGAAATCCTGAACCCGGAATCAAAGATGTCCTCTAAAAAATCCCCAAAATAATCCTAAGCCCTAAACTGTAATCCCGTAATAAGGGAACCCTTCCAGAACTTGCCACAACACCCTGAGCCCTACACCCCAATGGAACCTCTTATTGAACCCTTATACAGGTCCTTCACTGGAACCCTCACAGGAATCCTGAAAGAAGTCCCGAAAGACGCCCCTAAACCCTAAGCCCTAAGTCCCAAACCCTTACGGAACAACTGCCAAAAGAAGAACCTTATAAGCCTTTTGACGAAAAATCAAAAGAAGTCCCCATGCCCTGGTAGCTAAAAAACCTTCAAGCGCTTACTTGGAGGATCATGGGACTTAGTAAAAACGGTTATAAGTACCCTAAGTGGGGTTATCGGTAATTATACAAATTATACGCATAGTTACCTTAATTGTAACCCTAGTTCCTAAGTCCCATGATCCTCTAAGCAGAGAGATCCCATGACATGTCCCCAGACCGTGAACCCGAAGCTCTCAACCATGCTAAACCCTAAACCCTTAAATCCTAAACCCCTGAAATAACCCCCAACAAATAATCCTGAACCCTAAACCCCCAAACCGGTAAACAAATCTCAATCCGATGCGAAGACGACCTGAGCCCTAAACCCTAGGCTCTAGGGCCTCTTCGCTTCTCTCGGCGCACGTTCACATCATCACAGCGGTGTCCTCGCAACGAGCAGAATCCGGGTCCAAAAGGGTTCTGGGGCTCCTTTGAGTGCTGGTTCAACTGGGCTTTGGAGTACCATACTTTGATACTTTTTTCTTAAAGGAACCATTATGAAATGAAAGTTTATACATTTTTCTCCCTGGTTACTTAAGAGCCCTGTCAAGGACTACTTTAAAGGCGCCTCGAAGGGCTTCTGCAAGGGAGTTTTTTGCAGTTATAGGGTTCTGTAGGGGTTCTACGGTGCTTTTGCAGGATCTAGAAGGATCCTCTAAAGCTTCTAGAGTTCCTCATATAGGGATCTGCAAGGTTCTACACCGTTTGTTTAGGATTTTTTTCGCGGTTGGTTTCATCATTCGGTTACTAAGCAATAGGAAAGAGTGTGTCCTTGTAACAAGGGGAAGCTGGGGAACTTGTTTAAGCATGTTAAGCTCGTGCATACCCTAAAGCCCTTGTTGCTAAGGGGATACCGGGCAACCGAGGAATGCTTTTCTGAGCACGTCCGGCTCCTGCTTACAGTGAGCCTCCGGCGCATGAAGGCTCCCTGGCAACGGTTTCATACGGTTTGTGCGGAATGGTGTCCCGAGCGAGGTCGTTCGAACTCGAAAGTTTGAAAGCTTGACTTGACTGTTTCGAGGTTGAAGTTTGAAACTCGAACTTCAAGGTTTTGCCGCGGTCGAGTTCGATCGGCCTTCGAAGTTTGAGAGTTTGAGACTTAGAAAGTTTGCACTTTCGGAGGTTCGACGGCAAACTTTGACAGTTCGAAAGTTTGGAGTTTGGAAGGTTAGCGCTTCAGATTCGATCTGCGGCTTGTGGCTGAGGTCGCGAGTTTGAGAGTTCGAAGGTTTCAATCTTCGAGAGGTTTCAAGTTCGAAGGTTTGAAAGTTTCAGAGATCGAAAGATTGAAAATTCGCGAGTTTGAGAATTCGAAAGATTGAAAGTTTGCAAAGTTTGACGGTTTGAAACGCGTCGAGATGGAAAGTTCGAAAGTCCGCCGAGTTTCGAGCTCGAAAGTCTGAGAGGTTGAAAGTTTGAAAGTTCGAGATTGAATAGTTGCAGAGTTTGAAGGGCCCGACATGCGGTCACGTGTATGGATGTTGTTCGCAAGCTCAATTATATATCTTAAACACGCCTTCTCTTTTTCGATTCCGGTTCACCGTATATCTTAAGCATCCACCCTCATTGATTCCGGTCATCATAGCGCCTCACCATATATCTTAATTGCGCCTCCATTTGGCGATTCCGGCACATCGTATATCTTAAACACACCCCTTCAGTTGGCGATCTTAAACACACTCCCCCCGAATTCAGCGTTTCCGGTTCATGGTATTACGCTTCCTCATTTGGCGCTATCGGTTAATTATATATCTTAAACACGCCTTCTCTTTTGGCGATTCTGGTTCACCGTATGTCTCAAGTTCTGGTGATTTCGGTTCATCACATATATCTTAGACACGCACCCTCATTTGGCGGTTTCGAACATCATACCGGTTCGCCCTATATCTTAAGCACACCCCCTCATTTGGCGATGCCGGCTCAGCAGGCAGTAGTAGTAGCAGTAGTAGTAGTAGTAGAAGAAGTAGTAGTAGCAGTAGTAGCAGAAGTAGTAGGAGTAGTAGTAGAAGTAGAAGTAGAAGTAGAAGTAGAAGTAGAAGTAGTAGTTACTGGCATCGGCGTGTGTTTATTGTGAGATCACACATCACCGGGGCTTCGATTTGTTACGGGCATCGACGCGTGTCTGTTGTGAGATCACACATCACAGGGGGCACGATTTGTTACGGGCAATCAGCGTGCGTATGTTGTGAGCATATGACAGAGGGTACGATTGTTACGAGCATCGGTGTGTGCATGTTGGCGTTACCGGGCCCAGGCCCTAAAATGAGGACGTCAACATGGTTTCAAACTCAAACTTTCAATGCATTCAATCTTCAAACTCTTACAACTTACAAGCCTTCAAACTCCCAAACTCTCAAACTTTACCACGTCAACTTTCAATGCATTCAATCTTCAAACTCTTACAACTTACAAGCCTTCAAATTCCCAAACTCTCAAACTTTACCACGTCAACTTTCTATGCATTCAATCTTCAAACTCTTACAACTTACAAGCCTTCAAACTCCCAAACTCTCAAACTTTAAAAATTTCAAGCATTGGAACTCCACGTCTCTCAAACTTTCGAAGTTTTAAAATGTCAACCTTTAGCCCCCCAAAGCTTGAAATTGTTGGAACTTTCAAGCTTGAAGCTTTCGAGCTTTCAAACTCCCCGGGTTTCAAACTTTCAAACTCCAAGCTCTCAAACTTTCGAACTCGAGCCTGAGGGCTGCTCTGTGAGCCCCTCCGCGTTCTCCAGCGGTCCTTCGCCTTGCTCCCTCGCGCAACGCGTGTTGCCGCGGCTTCAAACTTCCAAGCTGGATTCCCATTCAAACTCCAAATTCGCGCCGACTTTCAAACTCGAAGCTCTCAAGCTTTCGAACTTCAAACTCTTCATTCTCCAAACTTTTCAACTGTTCAAACTCTCCAATCTGGTCCAATACGCTCAAGCTCTAAAAAATTCGAGTTCGAAAAACCCCACTCGTGACACCTATCGTTTGTGCGAGTGTGACAAGGGCTTCATAAAGTTTCATCGTTTACTAGAGCGAGCCACGGGCAGCAAGAAGAGTTATACAAGTCAGGCAACTATAGCTAGAAGAAGCGTCCGTAAATGGATAGATACATTGCTCATTTAAGCAATGGCATCACCAATAAATAGGAGGGGACCCTAATCTAGTACCCTAAATAATAGGGTCCTTATTGTAAGGACCCCACAATAAGGCACCCCTAATTTTCGGAAACTCCCAAATAGGGTGTGTCTCCGGTCAAGGCGCTGGCGACGTCTCAGGTCAAGCAGCTCTGGCACGCGAGCCAGGACACGATCCGTTTTGGGTTTAGGGCTGATAGGGTTTATAGGGCTTATAAGTTAGGGAGAACTGTTATGGGTTTGTCGCCATTTACTGACTGGGAGGTGTGTCGTTCTTCCCTTCCAGTGGATATCTTTGGAGGCTAGTTTAGTCAGTTTGCCTTCTCGAACATCTCGTATGTTGCTTCTGTTGCTTTTGTTTGGGGCTAGCTGTATCACAAGTATGAACTATCCCCATTTCGACCTTACCTAGACCTAGGGTCTGATTATACCCAGAGGGTCCATATACACTACTATTATGGAATTAGGCCCTAAAAGACCATCCTCATTAAGGTTTTTGGGACCAAATTCCCTCTGGGTATAGGATCCTAACCATAATATAATAAGATTTCTGAAGAAAGCTGCTAGATTAACCCTTAACCCCAAAACTTTTCCAGAGTCTACGTAGAGATCGCATCAGGAACTCCGAAACTCCCGAATTGGAAAACACCGAAGCCGGAAGTTCGGGCCTAGACCAGTCAGGGTTTTAGGGTTTGGGAATTCCTTCATAGGCTCCCATGAGGATGATGGGGTTTCGGGCTTGTCGGGGTTTAGGGTGAAGAGGTTTAGGGTTTAGGGGGGTTCAGTCGTTCAGGGTTTACTGCTAGTATCATTCGATTTTCAATATATGTCGGTGGCTTTGGTGGTTTAAGTACGACTCCAGAGAACAAGCAAATCCTACAATTCGGTGGTGTTTCAGACTAGAAAAGACAACAACACCTCTGTTTGGATGGTTTAAAAATTCTAAGATTGCAAAAACAAGACAGTCTTGATGTTGAGCGCAGGATGGTTTGGAGGATCCCGAGGGTTCCTCTCGACTGAAGACATGGCTGATCGATGCCGCAGGCCTTCTTCGTGGCTGTGGGTGTTGTTGGTTCCTGTCAGGGCCGTGGTGATGCTCGAGATGACGAGGATGCTGGCGGCCATGATGGCGGTGATGGTGATGAAGATCATGATGAAGATGAAGAATAATGTGGTGATGTTTAACATGAACAAGATGTTGATGATGGACATGAGGATTAACAACATGGCGAGGATTTTACACCCAGGAATGTATACCTGTTGGCACTGTGCCAGCGGTTCTCTTGCTGTGAGCAGATGCAGTTACGACCACCTGCTGCTGTTGCTGCGATGGCTACTCCGCTATGGCTACGGTCACGGTTACGCTGCTACAGCTAACTACAGCTAGTCTGCTTCTGCTTCTTCTGCTGCTGCTGTTGCTGCTGCTACTGTTGCTAGTACTAGCAGTAGGACTTATACTCAGTAGGACTAGCACTTGCACCAGCACTACACTAGCACTAGCACTAGCACTGCCACTACCACTACAACCACCGAGCACCTCCACCACGACTGCTTTGACTGCTCTCCTGGGAGCTAAACACAGGAGTTGCATCCTGGTTTCTGGATTTATGTACAGTACATTTCCGTGCTTTGTGTTCCTGGGCTTGGTTCGTGGCTGCTGTGCTACGGTTCCGTAGTATCGGATATTCAGGAATTCCCAAAGTGGAGGATGGACTGTTGGATTTAACTTCTGGAAGCTGTAGAAGCCGGGGAGCAAGCGAGAGAAAACGGTTCCAGACATTCCTTGCCCGTCCCCAGCGAATGTGAATTCTGTTTTGCATGCCTCGGCTGTGTATGCATGCGGAGCCAACCTTGGGAAGGGCTTGCAGTGCAAAGCCACACACGGCGCAGTAACAACATTTTTGCCGCGCGCGGACTTTGTATTTTCAATTCTGGGTTCATGGTTTCGAGTTGGCATTTGGACCTCAAGGTCTTGAATCGCAAGAACGTGTAGTTTGGGCTTGAGATCCGTGAAGAGTGCAAAGGTCGGCGTCAAGACTTTAATTAGGACCTGCATTTGCAAGAAGTCAAAGACTGGGGCACTAGGGCACTCCAGCGCAGTAATAGTACAGGAAAGACTTACCAAAACTAGTTTGGGGTTCCTTATAATATTGAAGTGTAACATGCCACAAAACCCCATTCAATGTTTTAAGGTCCCTGTATCAAGTCTCTTCGAAGTCTCGCCAGGGCCCCAGCATTTCCATTTTCCTATACAACTTACAACTGCATGGCAGCAAAAATGGTGCCCTTATGTTACAGGGCTTGCTGGGGAACCTTGCAACGAATCCTAAACGTAAGCCAGGTCGGTTTAGGGCTTAGGGTGTGTAGGTCAAGGTCCTTTTCTAAGCATGGTCTTCGCTAAACCACGAGGTACCTTGGCCCAACACCTCCCCTTGACCCAGAGCCCCAACTAATTAAATGGGGGCTCGGATAATGAAAATAGTAGGGATCCGGGGTATACTCTTATACCAGCACCATAGCTTAGCTGGGTTGAGTGGTTGTAAACAGCTCTTGTCTTGTAACTCTAGGTAAACTATAACTCCTGGCGAAAATATAGGGACTAAATGGGGGTATTCTTACGAGACTAACCTTTGAAGTCGCCCCGGGTCCTTCGAGTCTTCGGCAGGCCTGTTGGATGCAGACCTTCGCACGTTGAAGACCGTGCTGCAGACGTGGACGCCTCCCAGTTTGGCGGAGTCCCGCTTCTACAGCCACGAGGAAGCTCGGCGGCTTAGAGTTTACCCATAGGCCCCAAAGTAGTTTCTTTTTGGCTTTTTGGGGTTCAAAGGTAGGATCCTGTAAGGTAATCCCAAAAGGGAACTACAACGGGGCCCATGGGTAGGGCCCAAAGTTTAGGCAGGGACCTCAACTGTTCAGCATCGGGTTTAGGGTTTTGGGGGTGCATAGGTTTCCGGGACATCAGCTACAGCGCTTGACCTGCAGCACCAAAAACCCGATTTTCTGAGAAAGCATGCGAGGGCCTACAGCCTGTTAATGTGTTCGGTATTGATGTCCACTTTACTTGTGCTAAGGATGGTGCCGATTGCTTCGAACATAACAGCAATGCTTAATTACCAGTGAGACGCAGGCATATTGTTGTGCTGGTGATGCCTTAGGCGGTGGTGGCAACGGAGGTGGTAGTTGATGGGGGTGGGTTGGGGGTGGTCGTGGTGATGGTGGTGATGGTGCGCTGCTGCTGCGTCCGCCGTTGGAGCCGGCGGCAGGGTTGGTTGTGGCGGTGACAGCTGCTAGCCTGCTAGCCTGCGAGAATCCTGTACAAATTTGTTGAACAACTCTTCGCCATAATGTTTTCTTGGTTGATCCAAAACCCCAAGACTAAACCCAAAGCCCCAAAGTCTGAATCCTGAATCCCAAACTTTCAAGCCCTCGGCCCTAGAAGCCCTAAGCCCAAAGCTTTCAATCTCAGAAGAAACCCTATAAGCCCTTCTCTTTCAACCCCAAAAAGAAGCCCCAAGCCCTAAACTTTCAATCCCTAGAAGCCTTCAGCCAGAAAGTCTTCAAACCCTTTTAACAGCCACAGACCCTAAGTTCTCAAACCCCAAACAGGCCAAATAAACCCTATGGGTTTAGGGTTTTGGGGTAGAAAAGAGTACTGCCGACAAGATGATCCTAATATACTGAACTAGACCCGAGTATGTACAAATCCCAAACCCCTAAACCACAAGCCCCTAAAGCCCTAAAACCTTAAAGCCCTCAAGCCCTAAAGCCCTAAAACCCTAAAAGCTTAAGCCCTAAAACCCTAAAAGCTTAAGCCCTAAACCCCTACAGCCCTCAACCCATGCGCAAAGCACTAAGAAGCCCGCAAGTCAGGCCGACGGTCGCTTCAGCACCATGGAGGTCGTCATTCTGTCCTCCCCTTTGGGCTTGTATTATAGAGGCCTTAATAATTACCAATACTATTCCTTGGAGTTCTTTGAAAGGGGTCTATAAGGATTACTATAAGGGGCTTTATGTGGGTTTAGTATAGGGGCCTAAATAATTACCGATACTATCTTGGGGGTTCCTTATCATAACTGTAGTATGTGGGGCCCCAAAGCTCTATTCTAATTATTTGAGGCCCCTACAGCAGGGTGTAGGGTTTGGGGGTTTAAGGTTTTAGGGTCTATAGGGTCTAGGGGCTTAGCCCCAAGGGTCCAATTACCCAATAATCAAAAACTCTCCAAAATCCTAAACTACATAACTACTATCCTAAAACCGAGTACCTGATTATTGGGTCCTTTGGAGCCTTGGGGTAGGGTTCAGGGCTTGTGGGGTTTATGGTTTGGCGGTTTAGGGTTTGAGGTTTAGAGTGCAGGGTCTAGAAGATCCCAAGGGCGTTACAAGGCTTGAAGGGTTTAAGGCGCAGGGTCTATGGTTTAGGGTTTAGGGTTTAGGGGTCATGCCCCACCATTTTTTAAGGTACCCAGTTTCAGGGTTGGGACCTGCTATATAGAAAAATGGGTACCGTAGGGTATGTTCCTACGGGTATGGTTACATGAGCTATATGAAGGCATTATTCATAGGGCTTCATAAGAGTGTTTATATGTGCGATGTATTTTCGCAGTGTTGTGGTCTGTGAGAGGTGTTTTGGTGTTATGGAACTGTTGGTTTATGGGGCTTCGGGGGTATAGTTCGAAAACGGGTTCGATATGGGTAAAGGGTCGGGATGTTTCAACGGTGCAGAGTTTGGGGATCGGGTTTAGCTTAATACCTTTATCTATGTCTGATCTGTTCAGACCTCATCGCTTAGGGTTGGGGCTTAGGCTCCCCACCTTTACCGGGGTACAGGGTTTAGGGATTTAGTCTTTGGATGCTTATTTCAGTCTGCAGAGTGACTCAGCCCCCAAAGCCCAGAGCCAACCCGTCGCCTGGAGGACGCATTTAAGGAAGTCCTCATACTCGATCCGGGTTGAGGGTTCAGGGTGTAGGAGTCGAGGGTTCAGTAGGGTTTAGGGTTTAGGGTTTGATCAGGTTGAGGAAGTTCAACTGGAGGCCCTTCGCCGGGACACTTTCGAGGAGTACACGCTGGACAAGGGGCTCTTGCAGGGCTTGCTGAGGCGCGGGTTTAGAGTCATGTTATTCTCGTACATTCCTTTTCTTAACTTCATTAAAATTTTAATTCTTTATCAAGGCCCAGGCCCCTATGTTATCTAGTTTCAGGCAGTTTTCGGTTTTTACTGTAGAGTGTACGGATCAGAATTTTGAGAACGACCCTTTCCCAATGTTCTGTGAAGCACGATTAAAGACAATATTCGCAAACATGCAGATGGACTAGGACCTTTTCGAAAAATCTTGTGAAATACAACGGCCAAACCCTAAACCCTAAACCCTAAACCCTATCCCAGAAAGGACGATCCTAAACCCTGAAGCTGAAATCCGGCACCCTCAACCAGCCTGTTGCCCAAGAAGCCTCAAAACCCA
This sequence comes from Symbiodinium sp. clade A Y106, assembly GCA_003297005.1. Lineage (NCBI taxonomy): Eukaryota > Dinophyceae > Suessiales > Symbiodiniaceae > Symbiodinium > Symbiodinium sp. clade A. Next base: position 19,312 of record BGNK01001501.1, on the reverse strand, counting down.
AACCCCTTTTAACCCGAAGCCGCTTTATCCCTGAACCGGGCATTGATAATACTCCTGTACTATGAGACCTATTTGGGAGTTTCCGAAATAAGGGGTACCTTATTTTGGGGTCCTGTGAAGAATGATCCTACTATTTAGGGTACGATATTAGGGTCCCCTATTTTCGGAAACTCCCGTTTGTCAATTCTGCCAAGTGTTGTCGAATCTAGACCCCTTAATTTAGTTCTTCAGCCCGGTTAGAATCTTCACATGAAGCCAGAACCCCAGTCCTATGGACCTTTAGAACATACAGTAGAAGCCAAAAAGTCGGAAACCCAATAGCCTCAATCCTTAAGAGTAATGAAAAGGGAATCCCAGCACTATTTGGCCTGAATCCGGTTTCCAACTTTATGGGGTTTACTGTAATGTCAAGACTTTGTTCAACATTCAACCTTAAATCTTTAGTCTCTATAGAGTTTCAACAGTCTTTGGGTTTTAATCGGTCGCCGGGCGCTTGAATTAACAGACTTCGGCTTTTAAACCGGTCGGTGCGGTAAAATTTGACAGGTTCCGGCTTTAACCGGGCGGGGCTTGTAAGTTTAACCCCACATCCTTAATCCCTGAAACTTCATCCTAGATAATCAGAAAACTTTACATAACCCTAAAGCTAAACCCTACCTTAACCTACCAAAACCCTACTTTTTGTAAGGTCCCTATCATTTCCATATTAGGGCTTATAATCAGAGCCTACAAACAAGTAGGGTTTGGTAGTTCAAGGTAAACCAGCTAACCCTAAACCCTAACCCCCTCAACCCCTAAACCCTAACCTCCTAAACCCCCAAGCCCCTACCTAAACCCTAAACCCTAAGCAGCACCCTGGGAGGATTCTTCCCGTGGACTCCTTCGTTGCTGATTTCGGGGCCGGCTCGGGGCAGTACGCACGCTGGCTCAACGACACAGGCGAAGCCCCGAAAGCCCCACTGGGTTGAAAAGGGGCTTAGGGTTTGGGGATTTAGGGGTTAAGGGTTTCAGGGTTTAGGTGCCTTTCAGGGTTGTTGCCAGGGAGCCGATCTTTGTGGGACAAGGGTTGTTTTAGAAGGTTTTTGCCCTAAACCCTAAACCCCCTAAACCCTAAACCGTTTCGTGAGGTCTCACAGGGGTTTAGGTTCAGGAGTTCAGGGCTCGAGGGCTTGTTGTTTAAGGCGGGGTGTCGGGGTTTTCGGGGTGAGGGTTTAGCGTGGTGGGGGAGCTTTAGTGGTTTAGGAAAGGCTTTTCCTCAATTTTGCCGGTCTAGGAAATTTGCCCTTCAAATTTTCCAGTGGATGCAGTGTACACATTTCACTTCACTTGGTCTTCGTGTGGGGATTCCATATGTGTAGTTGTGAAACTGTAACTTGTGCCTGCTATCGGAAGGGATAGTAACAATCGGTTTGTAAGAGCATCAAAGGCTATCGACGCTTTGGTGGAGTGATGTGCCCCGTCTGGGGATATAGGAGCATTTGAAAATCTATACGCTAAACCCGCAACAGTAGCTGTAGGATGCCAATTCTGTACTATGCCGCTGAAACCCTAGCCCGCCCTACTGTAGAACCCGGCTTAGTAAGTGGAGTTGTAATGTTAGTTTCTCTTTATAGGATCCTCATGCTTGATGCCATGGTCTAGGTAGCGTTCCGGGGGCATCCTACGCAGGTTTGGTGAAGGCATTCGCTTTCGATGGCTCGCCTGACATCAATCTGGTGACTCAGCAGAAACGGAGCTCAAGAGGTTTTAGGCTCCAAACTGGGGTCCCGTTTAGGGTTCTTTTTATAAGGGTGCCGTACTATTTTGGGAACTTAAAGGGGGAAAAAAGGGACCCCAATATAGAGAACTACCAAAATCCTAAACCCAACCTAAACCCTAAACCCTACACCCTAAACCCTAAACCCTAAACCCATACAGCTTGGGCTTTCGGCTTTGGGTTGGCGGGCAGATTTACAGTGCAGGGGTTTGGGGTTGGTTACTAGGAGGATCATGGGACTTAGTAAGTACGGTTATAAGTACCCCAAGTGGGGTTACAAGTAATTATAAGTATAGTTACCTCAATTATAACCCTAGTTACTAAGTCCCATGATCCTCTAAGTAGGGGTGTAGTGTTCTTAGGGTTTAGGGGTGTAGCAGTAGGGGTTTAGGGCCTAAACCCTAATCGCTACCCTATGCCAATCCATGTAGAACTTTTAAGCAACCCTTGACTAGGTTCCCCAGTAGTACCCTTTTACCCTTTTTTTTGGGGGGTTCCCTTATTAAAACCTCATAGTAGGAAAAAGGGTACCCTTATTATTAAGGGGCTACTGGGGAACCTAGTTGAAGAAATCGTAAACCCCGCAAAGGGACCATTCAAGAGGCACCTTAGAAGATCCCCTCAAGGACTTTTTAAAGGAACCCTAAACAAAATTCGCAAAACCTTAAACCCTAAACCCTAAAACCCTAAACCTTAAAAGGAGCCCTGAGCCTCTAAACCCTAGAGGAACCCTTGAAGGGACCTTTGAAAGGAGCCTTACGAGGAACCCTCCCCGAAGCCTCCAGGTCACCCGAGGCGCCGTGGCCTCCGCGGACCTCGGTAAACCACTGGCACTCTGGAGGAGGCAGGGTGCTACGGTTGATGGACAAAATCCTGCATGACCCCAAGGACCCTAAACTATGGGAATTATTGTATATTCCTTACAATGGGTAATGCAGGATTTTGTCCATCAACCGTATGGAACCCGGTCGGAGGTTATAGGGCTTTTTTTGGGTTAAGGGTTCCACGTTTTCATAATTCGAGGTTTAAAGGTGCTTATTGTATGGGTAGTTGTCTAAATTTTAGGGTCCGTTTTAGGGTCCTCTTTTTACAGGGGTGCCGTCTGATATAGGGGAACTAAAAAGGCACCCTAACTTAGAGAACTATGCATGTGGGTGCCGTCACAATATGGGTACTCAATCATGGGAACAACAAGGGTACTATAAGGTACTAGAAAGGTATTACAAGGGTGCTACTAGGGGTTTAGGGCCTGTCTTACGAGCCTTTAGGGCTTTTCTATGCGGTTCGGGGTTCCGGGTGCCTCTTCGAGTTGCTAGAGGATGCTCACACGGTTCTGCCGTGCATGTGGCAGGCTTTCGCGGGAGTTTATACGATGTTCTACGAGTAGGTCGGTTACAGGTCCGGCTTTTCTTCGTCTTATAGGGTCTCATACGATTGTGGAAAATGTGTTCTACAAGTTTCAGGGTCTAGGCCTCCTAAGCTTTCAAGAAACCCTGAGCCCCAACATCATAGAGTTGAGCTTGTGTATGTTCGGGGAGATCTAGATGCTGCGGATTAGGTTAAACCCTCAAATCCTAGTGGGGCTTTGGCGTGGTTTTGGGCTTCAGGTTTGGGGTACAGGGCCTTTGGGGCTAATGTACGGGCCGGGATGATTAGTAACGGCAGAACGTCACAATTGCTCTTGTATTCCGAATGTAACTGCATATATTTCATTCTTCGACACTACGCCCCTCTTCCATCTATTCAGGCCAGTCTACTGCCTTTTACCTATATTGCAGGTATTGGGGCTTGTAGTTTTCGGAAATTCTGCGATGATTAGATTTAGGGTTCTCAAGCACACCATAGGTGAACACTTTGGTGCAGTGTGCCAGCTGCTCTCCGACGAGAGACTGAAGGTTTCAGGCTTCTAAAGCAACTTGATCCGTGGTACCCCAACTCTAGGCACCCGAACCCTATACACCCTGGCCGGTTATCACAAACCCGACAGAAGTCCTAACCAAGGCCTCAAGACGACAACGTAAACCGTGAAACCTCTATAGAACCCTTCCTGGCACCCAAGTAGAGAATTTGAAGTGCCCTCATAGAGCCTTTTCAGAACTGCCCATATGGTACGACACTCTTATAAACAGGACCTGAAAAGGGACCCTAATTTAGAGAACTACCCATATACAGCCTTACGACATCCCGTAGTTCAGGTTCGATTGGTCTCTCTGCCTGGAAGTGGCCGAGCACATTCCAACAGCCGCTGGCTTCTTCAGCCCTACTTGTTTTCATGCAGGGTTTACCTTAACCCTGAAGAACCTACCTTTTTAGGGTTCCCTATTATGATTTCCTCATATAAGTCCTTAAAAAGGTAGGTTCTTCAGGGTTAAGGTAGAGTTAATGTTTACGGACTTGAGGTTGGTAGGTGTTGTGTTTGTTTGTTGGTGTATTTATGTAGATTTCGGGCTCTGGTTCGTTTGAAGCCTGATTCTTGCATTGATGGCTACCGCAGACGTAAGGACCTCACACCAACATTTCTGCAGAATCTGGATCAGCACCTTGGCAGCCAGGTCTGTCTGTTATGCAGGCCACACATTCTACGTGGTGCGTAGTCTTGCCTGAGGGATCAAGGAATTTAGACTGTTGTGTAACACCCGTGTAGAGTCTTGAGATTTGTACTAGGGTTCCGTGCGGTTTTCGGTCTGCTTGAGGGATCGGGGACTTGGTAATAGTAGGCTACGGTGAGGTTCTCGGTAACATAACTCTTTTGGCCCCTTAGCTAAACCGTAAAATTTAAACCCATTACTTTTGACCCTCTTGGTAACCCTAAACCCTAAACCTCACGGCAAGTCTAGCTTTTTTAAGATCTCGCATGGACAGAGGCACACTGCCCGGGGTTTGGTCCTTACCTGGGCCCGTCCCGGGCTACAAGGGCTGGGCACAGCCAATCCGCCCCTCGGCAAGTTAGTAAGTATGGTCCCTTAAAGGGTTCCTTAAAGGGATCTATAGGGTTTAGGGTTTAGGGTCCACTTAGAGGATCATGGGACTTAGAAAGTGTGGTTATAAGTACCTTAGGTGGGGTTGTAAGTAAATATAAGTATAGTTACCTTAAGTATAGCCTGAGTTACTAAGTCCCATGATCCTCTAAGCACGGACGTTGTACGGGTTTAGGCCTCGGGTTTAGAGTTTAGGGTTATAACGGTTGTAAAGTTGTAACTGCAAGGATTCTATTAGGGCTCCAGAAGGTTTCTGCTTGAGTTTGGAATTCAGTGCCGATCTACATGTCTACATAGAGGTCTGAATAGCCAGTGCTCAGGACTAGCATCCCCTTGTAGTCCCCATATAAACATTCCGGCTACAAAGTGAGGGGACTGTCGTCATTTTTCATGCGGTCTGTTAGGCCCTTGATCTAGCTGAAACACCCCAAGCCTCCCAACCTCCGAGCCCCATAGCTTACTTGGAGGATCATGGGACTTAGTAAGTATGGTTATAAGTACCCTAACTGGGGTTATAAGTACTTATAAGTATAGTTGCCTTAATTATAACCCTAGTTACTAAGTCCCATGATCCTCNAGGATCATGGGACTTAGTAAGTATGGTTATAAGTACCCTAACTGGGGTTATAAGTACTTATAAGTATAGTTGCCTTAATTATAACCCTAGTTACTAAGTCCCATGATCCTCCAAGTAGTCCCCCATAGCTTTCCGGCGTTGCTTTTCCGCATACCCGAAACCCTAAGGGTCCGAGTACCTAATAATCATATACTCTCCTATATATTGCGCTACATAACTACTATCCTAAACCCAAGTACCTAATTATTGGGTCCTTTGGACCCTTAGGGAAAGCTTCATGACTCATCTCTGGCCCTTTGAACTTCTCAGCCCTCGCTTGGGGGACCTTCGTTTTCTCGGGTTTAGGTTCTCAGGGTTCAGGGTTTGGGTTTTGGGGTTCAGAGTTTGAAGTAGTAGTAGTAGTAGTAGTAGTAGTAGTAGTAGTACTAGACTCATGAAAAAGGCACCCGAAATCAGGCCCCCTAAGTTGACGGAACCCCCGGCAGTCCCTCCCAGCCTAAAACCCTCCGGAGCCCCACCTGACTGACGCCCAAAAGGCCCTTGTCCGATCCTCGTAAAACCTTGATCGAACTGGAACCCCTCCCCCACCCTAGACGCTAAACTCTAAATACTAAATACTAAACCCTATATGGATAAAGCGATAAACGCTGACCTTAAACGACACACCCTTGCCCTAAACCCCCAAACTCCCTAGTCCAGGCTGACTCAAGAGCAAGTGCTGGCGCTCATCCGCGAGCACACCGGCCTCATTCACGTGGACGAGGTTCCGACATTCGTTGAGTGCGAGTGGATGTATTTTAGAAGATTCCTATACGAGCGTGTTCGGGCTGCGTAGTTTTTGTTTTTAATGTCAGGTTTCGCTTGTTTTGTGGTAGGGCAGTCTGGGATTGTGTTATTGTTTGCCTTTTTCAGGTGAGCCGTTTGGGGCTTTATAGGATACTGTGGAGCTACCCCCCAAGTACCCTCTATCATACCCCAAAGACCCACTATGAAGGGCCATAAGGGCTCCGTCAAAAGGCCCTTGGGGGGGTCCTCAACAGGGGTTTTAGATAGGGGTTTGGGCATGAGGACCTGAACTTCCGGACATGAGGGTTCTTTCTTAATATTGCTTAAGTTTGCTTGTGGTTGATGGATGGGAGAGCTGGTCCACAGGATTCTCACAGAAGCTCTCGGCCACTGGGAGCTGTTCCTCCACAGCTGCGAGAAGGAGCGCTTCAAGAAGAAACACCTCGTGAAGACCGTGCACCCGCTGTTGACACTGCCCGTCCCCGTGGAAGAGCAGCACGGACGTCTTTTTGCGGAGTTTGGCGACATGGCTTGTGCCAAGGCTTTTGCGAGAAGCACCAGCGAGGGTGTCTGAAAGTGCACGAAGGCTTAGTCTTAGTCTTAGTCTCTTACACTTAGTCTGAGTCTGGTCTTAGTCACCTTGACTTGCACAGTAGTAGTTCAGTACAGTCGGAGTCGTCAGCCATTCACTTGACTTGAATCACGCGTCGAGTCGAGTCTTTGTGTGTCTTGGTCTGAGTCTTAGCCGCCTTTGTCGTAGGGCCGTAGCCTTAGAGCCTTAGTACTTGGAGGATCATGGGACTTAGTAACTATGGTTATAAGTACCTTAAGTGGGGTTATAAGTAATAATAAGTATAGTTACCTTAATTATAACCCCAGTTACTAAGTCCCATGATACTCTAAGTACCCTTGATCGGGCCGTGGGTCTTATTCTTGGAGTGTTGTCAGAGTCTTGTCACTAATTTTACGATGTTTTGAATTTCTATCTTATCTTGAGCGGCTTAAGCGGAAAGCGTAGAACCGTAGAATCAAGCCTTGGCCTTGGCCGTAGCCCGAGTGTATGGAGTTGTTATAATTTCTAAACTAAACCCTAAACCCATAAACACTTAAACCCTAAACCCCTAAACCCCTAAACACTTAAACCCTAAACCCTAAACCCCTAAACACTTAAACCCTAAACCCTAAACCCCTAAACACTTAAACCCTAAGCCCTGTTTATGAGATACAGTTGTGAGGGATTTCGATTTGTTGGTGGTTGGAGCTTCAGAGGCGTATTCAAGGCTTACGGTCTGAGATGGAGGGGATACCTGGGTCTTTTAGGGTTTGTTAAGGGTGTCTTAGGGTTTGTTAGTGGTGTTTTAGGGTTTGTTAAGGGTGTCTTAGGGTTTGTTAGTGGTGTTTGAGGGGTTGTTATTAAGGGTGTTTTAGGGGGTTGAGGCTTAAGACGTCTGCCTGACTTCCACCTACAGCTTGAACACTACTGCTTTTATTGTTTGGTTTAGCCGTTGAGGGTTAGGACCTTTAGGATCCTCTGAAGACCCTGGTGACCGGACCAAAGGGACTGCAACGGCGAGAGTGAAGCTTACGCAATCCACGACCACGTCCCTTAGCAGCCCAAGGCTTGAGCCTATAGTTGGAACATTATAGTGCTCATGCCCTTAAGGTAAAGTATAAGGGATCCCAGCATCAATCCTCCTAAAACCATGTTCCAACTTTCTGGCTTCTACTGTACATAGTTCTCCAACAGCCTTCCAAGGTATCTTCTGAGGGTCCTAACATACCTAGACCCCCCAACTACCCTCTAATATACCCGGATACCCGGAATTAAGGACCCTAAGGGCTCTATGAAAAGGCCCTTTTTCAGGGGCAGAATTGGGGCCCGGGTTGAAGCCTCCGCTGCCGGACGTCTTCGACTTGGAGGATCATGGGACTTAGTAAGTACGGTCCCTTAAAGGGTTCCTTAAAGGGATCTATAGGGTTTAGGGTTTAGGGTCTACTTGGAGGATCATGGGACTTAGTAAGTACGGTTGTAAGTGCCCTAAGTGGGGTTATAAGTAGTTATAAGTACAGTTACCTTAATTATAACTCTAGTTACTAAGTCCCATGATCCTCCAAGGAGTCTTCAAGCCCTGCAGTTGAGAGTACCTACCTTGTTTCGGGTCAGCCAGATACCCCTAAGTCCCACACCTTAGCAAAGCTCACAGATATCATTGAATATGCTAACATAAACCGGGTTGCATGGGGTGGTTATGCAGGTTTGAACTCCTTGATATTTCAGACGTTTCGACCAGGACCTCACTAAGAAGCTGCGTGCAGCATCCACCATTCCGCACTTGGCGGACACGCCACCTGGCATTGTAAGAGTCAAGTGGTTTCCAGGTTCGGGTCAGGCCCCCCGAAAATCACCGCGTAAACATACGGTTCCAGTTGATTTGTGGACTGTCGCAGCCATGGGTACAACTTTAAGTTTTCCAGCCCCTTTCTGCATGATTTGATTTGTTTTGGGCCGAGGTATTGAATCGATTCGGAGAGAAAGGATAGGATCTTGATGTCCAGTGGTTGGCTGTGGACTCCGTAGCTGTATGTGCTTGCAAGATTCGCGTCGTCTATGTCTACCAACCCCCCAAACTGCTTCACACTAAACCTGATCCCAGAGCCAACACCAAAGAACCCCCCGACGCTGCAGCTGCTTCCGAGGTTACTTGTCATGGATCCGGCCTCAGCACGAACCAGTATAGAGCTGGGTGTAGGGCCAAAAAGCCCATGACCCGAATTGTAGGTTACTGGGTCATGTGTACTATGAGGTTTGGATAAGGTAGTGTAGGGTGTAAGACAATACCTGAACCCCAAAAGTATGTAGAATAATGCCTTTAATTGGCTTTGGGCCATTGTTTTACCTACTTTTGGGAGTTTAGGTATTCAATATAAAGGTATCTAGGCCTGTGGGTGGAAGATAGTGGGGTGCTGCAAGGTTTTAGGCGTTAGTACCTAGGGTTCAGGTTTCACCCTCGTAGAACTCGACACTCTACCTTAACCCTGGAGAACCTACCTTTTTAAGGACTTATATAAGGAAATCATAATAAGGAACCCTAAAAAGGTAGGTTCTTCAGGGTTAAGGTAAGCCCTAAGCTCGAAACCCTCAAGCCTGAACTCTCAATTTTTCTAACGGCCAACAAACTCCAAGGGAAATCGTTACCATGCACCTTTTCGGAATTCTCAACGCTGTAAGTCTTCATATCAGAGTCTGTGGGCTAAGGAGCGAACTTCTTTGACACCAACCGTGTCAGTTTTCAGTGCATGCAAAGAATTCTACACACATCTACATATTCTGATGCACACATACGACTGTTCTCATGCTTACTCTAAGTTCGACATGATGACTGTTAAGTTCTTACCAAGGTTAGTGAGCTGATTCCCAAGGTTAGCGAGCTGTCAGTACTGTAAGCTTTGACTTCTTCAGCCCCAGTTCTGTGGGCGGGCAGACATCTACTGTAACTTACTCAGGGGATTGACGCAACTTGATCGACTCTTCCTGTTCTGAGGCAACATCTTACCAACTGTGAGTCCTGAGTCAACTCTGACATCTTGAGCCTGAAGATAGACGAAACGAAGAATTGGCGACATCACGAGCATAGAGACCCCACGCTCGACTGCCCTTGATTTCAACTAGCCAAATATTGCTTAAATCCTGAACCCCGAACTTTACACTCCATGTCCTACAATCTTCGTCACCAGACTCGTGTAAAGCTTGTCAAGGCCAATATATGGCCCCTTCTAACTTCTAAGGCCCTTGCGAATCTATACAAGCTTAGAGCGGCTGCATACCAACCCAGCCAGTGCCCTCTCAGGTTCGTGAGCCCAGCCAGACTCCTTCAGTGCTTTTGCCTCAGCCATTGGCGTGTGCTCATGTTTTCACACCCCGGGTTTAGGGTTTAGGGGTTTAGTGTAGATGGTTTCGGGTTTTAGGCTCAAGGTCTTCATGTTCATTGCTTTTGCCAGGTGCATGGGCGTGCATGATGCAGGGTCATACCAGCGTGGGAGCCAAAATGGCAGCAACGCTAGAGCACCGTTCCGAGCATCTGAAGCTCCGAAGCCCTACAGTAGAAGCCAGAAAGTTGGAACATCAATATCATCATGGCCTTAAGGTAAAGTACAGGGGATCCCAGCATTAATCCTCCAAAAACCATGTTCCTACTTTCCGGGGATCACTTTAAACCTTCAAGCGGTGCCCTCTTGCCCCGAGCCCGAGACGATCGCCCGAAACTAAGATCCCCAAGCTCCAAACCCTTCTGGACCACTTGCATAGTCATGAGAGACCACAGAAGCTCAGCGAAACCAAGCCGAAACCCGTAATCGTAACCTCAGATCCCAAGGAAACCCGTATCCCTAAGTCATCACCTCTTGCCGATGAACCCCTAAACCCATAAACCCTAAACCCATAAACCCTTCTCAGATCCCGAGGATCACATCTGATGCCGGACCAGAGTGCAACTCTGAGCATGGTCTCGCTCTCAGCTACTGCAGTCCTTGCTCCCATCCTGAGCAGTTTTAAGGTTTAGGGTTGCTAAACAGTTTTTGTGTTTAGGGTACCTAAACAGTTTTTGTGTTTAGGGTACCTAAACAGTTTTAGGGTTTAGGGTTCCTGAACAGTTTTAGGGTTTTAGGAGGTGTATGGAGTTCATGGGGAGGTTAAGTTTTGGGGGGGTTTAGGCCTTTAGGGTTTACTGAGAGGACCAGGGGACTTAGTAAGTAAGCATCGGCATAAGAAAGGCAGCGACGAATTCCCACCGAAAGCCCCAATCTTAGCTTACTACTAGCTGCCCAGGAACAACGATGTGTTGAAGGTTAAGAAGGGTGAGGTAGCCCCTGGGTCTACATTAAGGTGTTCGTTGCAGCATATGGGAAAAGCTCCGACGCACTGAACACGGTTCATTGCGCCGGGACCAAGAACAACAATGGTAGTGAGAGCATTGACATGCTGTTCTCGTTTGTGAGTCTTATCTTGCCATGGCTGCCGTCCATTCCAGGATCACGGGCACAGGAATGATGACTCAGTTTGTCAATGTCTGAGAGTTTTCCCATGACTGGACGCAAGGCTAAGGAAGTGAAGCGACATGTGGAGTAGAAGGGTTGCTGCTGCCTTGGCCAGGCTGGATCTATGCAGGCAATGATGTTCAGATGTTCAACGCAGTGACATCTGCGGCTGCTTGCTGTGAGCTTTGCAACAGCTCCTTGGACACAATACCAAAGAAGACACCGGAAGCCTACGATCCTAAACCCGCGGGGACTCTGGTTTCCAGCTTGTAGCGAGAGACCGCAAATATCAATTGCGAAGCCGCTTGCGGCGTAGCCCGTTGTAGCCGGTGATGACGATGACGACGACGATGATGTTGTTGTTGTTGATGATGATGGTGCTGATGTTGATGATGTTGATGGTGGTGATGATGGTGATGTTGACGAAGAAAAACAAGATGATGATGGTGACATTGGTGTCGATCAGGGGAATAGCTGATTCTGAGTGTCGTTGTTGTGTTCATCTTCTACTTCTTCACCGTATTCAACATCATGACACTAGTCAATACTCGTAGGCATGCTCACCAGTTGTCTCCTTCATTTTTCTTTGCCAGTTAATGGGAGCATGAAAGCTCGCTATAGTACCATGACCCTTGCCATCCTTACAATGATGAGCATGGCCATTAAGATCATTCGTCGTCCTCGCAAGCACTACGCTGGACATGAACTATCATAAAAACAGATCGCCCCTTTCCGTGTCTTGACAGCCGTGGATCGTCGTCATCATCATCAGCAGCAAGGACATCACCACAATAGTTTCAGTGTGTTTTTTGTTCTCGGCTGCAGTCACGAGGTTCCGCTTAAGCCTCTGAACCTTAAGCCCCGAAGTCTGAACCCACAAAACACGGGTCCGACAATGTGAAGGCTCCAGAATACCTCAGGCAACGAAAACTGCCGCTTTTGGACGTGGTCGCGCGAGGAGAGCCACAAGGACGACCGCCAAAATGCGCATGCATGTATGCATGCATGCATGTATGTACGTAGGTACAGCATGTACGTATGTACGCATGTATGTATGTATGTACGTATGTATGTATGTATGTATGTATGCATATGTACATATGTACATATATGCATATGTACACACACATATACATATGTGTATATATACACACATATTCACACATGTATGCATGTATATACCTCGAATCCACTGTCGTATCATTTACAGCTGCCAAACACAGATGCAGATGCAAACAGCAAGTTTGGTAGCATATGTGCAGAAGGGTGTATATATTTGTATTCACAGACGTGCATACACGCTAACTTTAAACCTACAGTCCTTATATCAACATACTTCAATGCACCAGGGCTCAACTCCCAAAGCCGTTCTCTCCGGGCCTTTCTTTGCCTACTGCTAGAAAGGAAGAAAAGCGCGATGGCACGAGTTTAGGCCTAAACCCTGAAAAGTGTAGGTTTGGGTGGCTTGGCCGCCTTATACGATGTGGGGTGGGGAAGAAAGAAGCAAAAAGTCTTCTACAGATAGGCTGTCGCAGCTCGTCGCCACAGTACGATGCACTCGACACAACCTTGTCACAAGAATTGTTCGCCTACGACGCGCTCTTCCCGGCAAACCCTGACCCCTCCACCCTAAACCCTGAACGCTAACCCCTAAACCCTAAACCCTAATCCCTGACCCCTATACCCTGAACCCTAAACCCAAGCCCCAAACCCTGAGCCTTGAACGCTAAACTGTAAACCCTGCATCTTGGTACTTGGAGGATCATGGGACTTAGTAAGTAAGGTTATAAGTACCCTAAGTGGGGTTATAAGTATAGTTACCTTAATTATAACCCTAGTTACTAAGTCCCATGATCCTTTAAGTAGGAGCTCTGCTGGATCAAGGCAGGGGTTTGGGCCAGGGTTTGGGAGCTTACGGTCTCCTGGGCTGGAAGTGCGTTTAGGACTTACCTTAACCCTGAAGAACCTACCTTTTTAAGGACGTTTATAAGGAAATCATAATAAGGAACCCTAAAAAGGTAGGTTCTTCAGGGTTGGTTTATCGTTTAGGGCTTATAGGGTTTGGTAACTCAGTGGTTTAGGATTTAGAGATTAGGGATTATGGTGTAGGCATTGGGCTTAAATGCAGTTGCAAGGTAGATCGTGCATTTGTCCTGAGGGTGCTATAGGTTTCTTGATCTGGGGTATGGGGTGTTTCACGGGTTCTAGACCCTAAACCCTAAACACTAAACCCTATAAACCCTATAAACCCTATAAACCCTATAAACCCTAAACCCTAAAACCCTAAACCCTATAAACCCTATAAACCCTATAAACCCTATAAACCCTAAACCCTAAAACCCTAAACCCTACATGGGTTCAGGGTTTAGAGCTTTGGGCTTCGCGGTTCTCCGGTTCGGGGGTTCCAGCGGTTAAGGGCAAATTGGATGTACCCATAGGCTCCATAGTCGTTCCTTGTTGGGGTTCATGTTTAGAACCCTATATTGAGGTAATCCCAGAAAGGAACTACTATGGAGCCTATGGGTGTAATTCGATCTCCAGGTTCGAGGATGCATATTTGCAGCAGGTAACTTACAAAAGCCTTACTGGTTCAGACCCGTGATGCCTGGATGTGGGTGTAGGTGTCATCTGCTTTCACCAAAGCTAGCCCAAGCCTGAAGCCCCAAGCCTTTCAGTGTGGGCCCCATCTGGGGGGTGTTTGGAAACTCGGCTTTGGAGTACCATACTTTAATACTTTTTTCTTACAGGAACCCTTCTGAAATAAAGTTTATACTTTTTTCTCCCTGGTTACTTAAAAGCCCAGGAAAATAGATGGCTTTCATCGCCTCGCATGAAGAATCCTTCCAAAGGCTCTGTGGAATCGCTTACGCCGTGAGGACCCCAAATCCGAAATCCAAACTATTCAAAACAAGCTTGCGCTGACTAGTTTGAACCTTAAACCTAGAACTATTCTCAAAAGAACCCTAAACTTTCAACCACATTACAGAGCCTGTGCCCTAAACCCTAAACCCAAAGCCCTAAACCCTAAACCCTAAGCCGCCAAAACCCTAAAAGCCTAGCCAGGCCACGCGGGAGTATCGTATCAGCCACGCTGGGTTCATCTCGGGCACGCGGAGCGGCGGTTGATGCCACGAGGGCAGAGAAAGAAATTGGGTTTAGGGTTTAAGGTTTTAGGGTTTAGGGGTTTAGGGTTTAGGGGTTTAGGGCTTAGGGTGCCGTTTTGATCGAAGGTTCTAGAGCGGTTCTATAAAGGCTGACTTGTAGGACCTTCGGAAAGGTTAGGTGCGACGAGTTTGGAACGGGCTTGTTTGGGGCTTAGGTTTGAAAGTATTTATGGGATGGGGAGGGCTTGAGAGGGGACTGTAACTCCCGAAACCTCCATCCTCAACGCTCGAACCAAAGCCTGAGATCACCACCAGACCCCTAAGCCTGACTCCAACATCTAAATGGGAGTTTCCGAAAATTAGGGGTACCTTATTTTGGGGTCCTTATAATAAGGATCCTACTATTTAGGGCTCAAAATTTAGGGTACTATATTAGGGGCCCCCATTTTCGGAAACTCCCAAATGTGCAAACCCTTTACTCCTGTACTTACAACCTTTAGGGTTGGAGGTGACCTGAACCATACCCATGCCCTAAACTCCCAAAGCTTCAGTCCTTTGTGCCCCCAGCCTTTTTTCTGCCTTTGGTGGACGCTCCCTGCAGCCCAAATCAGAGAAAACATTTCAATTTGTTCAGAGTGCGGAGGCCTATCAGGGTTGAGGGTGCTCTTTTCAGCGCTGCTTGTTCCCAGCTTTTCAGGTTCCAGGCTCTTTAGGGTTTCCCTAAACCCTCACAGCGAAAACCTGTTAGGGTTTCACGTGGACGACACTTTACCAACTCCAGCCCGGTAATGTCGGAACTTGATCAAGAATGCCCCGCCCGAACGCCGGCCGGGCCGCAGAGATGCTTCTGGAGCTCTTAGAGCACCCTCCCAAGGCTAGATGCCTCTTAAAGCCCAAAATAGAGCCCTTGAAGGAACCCTCATAGTCCCTTATTAAAGGTTTAGGGTTTAGGGTTTGAAGGAGCCCTGATAGTCCCCTATAGAGGACCCCTTGAAAAAGCGCCCTGCAGCACTTCGTGAGATCCTTACCCCGCAAGCTTTCGTTAGTTCGAGACTGTCGCCTGCCATGGTCGCCGGTGGAGTGCTTGGGCAAGGCAAGTGGAGCATAGCGTCAAAGCCCGTAGAACACCTGCTCAAACCCTTCATGTGGAGACCTTAATTAAACAAGCCTTTGATGTCTATAGGTACTTGGAGGATCATGGGACTTAGTAAGTACGGTTATAAGCACCCTAAGTGGGGCCATAAGTACCTAGAAGTACAGATACCTTACTTATAAGTTACTAAGTCCTATGATCCTCTAAGTAGACCCTAAACCCTAAACCCTATAGATCCCATAAGGGAGCCCTATAGATCCCTTTAAGGAGACGTTTGAGGAACCCTAAACCTTATGTATTGTCTTGTCTTCAAGTATAGATCTTCTGGGCTGCTCGTTTACAACAATCTGGTTAGGAGATAGGATTAGGGTTTTTTGGGGGATATGGAACCTCTCAATAAGGTCTAGGGACTCGCCGCACTGACTACGTACGGTTTGGGCACGGGTCGACTGGTGCCTGGTCGACCACGCTGCGGGGATCGCCGACCACCTGGCGATCAAGTACGAGTTTGACTTTGTTTTGCCGAGTGGCCACACTTCGCCTTCGAGATCGCCGCTCGAGCTTCAGAGAGTCTCGGATGAAAAGTGGCAGGGCATGTGGGATCCCGCATGCTTTGACTGCTTTCTTCAGGGGGCGACGTGGATGCAGCATGGGCTTTACTGTCTGACACGGCAGGAAAGGCTCTCGGAGGTGCGACTGGGAGCGGCCGGACCGGCCTTCTTCGGTCTGCGGCTTGGTGTCCAAGGGCCGAAGCAAGGCGGCTCTCTCCTACGAGCCGATCCAGCTGGTGCGCTTGAGGCGCATGAGGCGCATGGGTCGGCAGCTTGTCCAGCTCAGCATCGGGTTTCTCAACAGGGTTTTAGAGCTCGTTCAACGGGTTCTCTGAAGTAGAAGCCGGAAAGTTCGAACATCCTCACCCTCATAATTACCATTCCAGCACCAATCATCCTGAATCCATTCCCCCAACTTTTTGGCTTCTACTGTATACGATTTGTTGTTACAAAGGTTGTTCAACAGGGTCGTGTGGCCGATGGGCTTGAAAGTATAGTCCCCTACCCCCCTCCCCCTTACCCCCGTAAGGGTCCCTATGATAAAATCCAACCCCCAGCCCCTAAACCCTAAACTCTATAAACTTAACAACCTAAGCTCCCCTCGACACTGAATGCTACAGGGCTCCGGCGGGCAGCAGACCTGAGTTCCACGAGTAGCCCTATGTGGGAGTTTCCGAATATTAGGGGACCCTCATTTCGCACCGTAAATATATGATAGGCTCCTTATTATTGGGACCCCAAAATAAGGTACCCCTGATTTTCGGAAACTCCCATGTAGGGTTTGGGTTTATAGTATTTGAACGCCTTCCATGTAAACCCTAAACCCTAAGCCCTGAATCTAAACCCTATATCCTAAACCCGAAACCCTAAAACCCCAAACCCTAAAACCCTAAACCCTAAACCTAATACCCTGAAACCCTCATTGCAAGCAGGTGGAGACTTTAGCGATCTGGTTGGCGCCTGCAGGAGCTGCTTCTAGGGTTTGGGGCCTGGGCCTTAATATAAGGGCCTAAATGATTGGGTTCCTTTAAGGGTTCCTGTTGCAGGGGTCTATAAGGATTCTTTTAGGGCTATTATGGGGGTTGAGTCAAGGGGCCTTAATAATTACCTATCCTATTTTAGGCCCTCCTTATTATAATTATAGTATAAGCGGCCCCAAAACACCATTCTAGTTATTAAGGCCCCTATATTATAGGGCTTAGGCGATCTTAGGGGCTTCTAGGGTTCATAGGGCTCATAAGGCTTACATTGGGCTGAGGGCTTAAAGGGCTTATGGGGCTTGGCAGGGTTTAGGGCCTGGGATTGGGGTTTGAAGCCTCTGGGGCCTTGGATTGGGGTTTAGGGTCTATAGGGCGTGATATTGGTGGTTGGAGTTTAGGGTTTGGAGCATGGGTTTGACGTCCTTTAGCCTTCTACTTAGAGGATCATGGGACTTAGTAACTAGGGTTATAATTAAGGTAACTGTACTTCTAATTACTTATAACCCCACTTAGGGTACTTATAACCGTACTTACTAAGTCCCATGATCCTCCNAGAGGATCATGGGACTTAGTAACTAGGGTTATAATTAAGGTAACTGTACTTCTAATTACTTATAACCCCACTTAGGGTACTTATAACCGTACTTACTAAGTCCCATGATCCTCCAAGTATGGTATAGATATTTATTAAGGCCGCTATCCTAAACCCTAAACCCCATAATAATAATATATCCCTTATAGATCCCTTGAAGGAACCCTTAAGGATCCTTCTAGGTAGTATTGGTAATTATTAAGTCCCCTATAAAGGCTTATATCATATCCTACCCTAGCTAGGCGGTTGACATTGACTGACCCTGGGAACTCCGCGACCAGGTAAATGCTACTGCTCGTTTGTACACCACGAACCCTACATCCCAGTCTAAGCTTTATCGAAGTTCCCGAAGCATTCATGCTACAGTAGTCAAGCCCTAAACCCCAGACTTACTCTGCAATGCATCCTTTATTGTAAACCCCAAATCTCAAATGCCCCTCAAGCAGTGGAGACGTTGTACATCCCAAGCCCGGACCCCAGTGAACCTTGCATAT
The DNA here is from genome assembly GCA_003297005.1 of Symbiodinium sp. clade A Y106. Classification (NCBI taxonomy): domain Eukaryota; class Dinophyceae; order Suessiales; family Symbiodiniaceae; genus Symbiodinium; species Symbiodinium sp. clade A. Next base: position 1,367 of record BGNK01001501.1, on the reverse strand, counting down.
AGATCCTGCACATTGCCTCTACTGTTGCAGCCGATTGTTCAAGAGGGGTAGGAACCAGGCTCTGGGTTCACAAAACGGCCCCGCTCTCCCCTGCAATGGGCCCTCAGACACCCCTTAAGTCTACTCTGCTTTCAAGACAGCAGAGCCACCACACAACAATTTTCAGACGTTACAACCCTTCCAGCCGACATGCCCAGCAGCGGGCGCCTTCTTCAACATCCAAACCTGAACCCTAAAAGCCTTGAACCTCCTACCCTAATACACCAAACGGTGCATTCCTGAATCTTTAGCCACCCCAAATCCTAAATCCTACGGTGCTGCAACCAGAACCGTGCCCCGGAACTCGATAAGCGGGAGGCTTGCACGGCCACGGCATGCCGAGGCCATCACAGGTTGCCAGGGTTTCGCGTTTAGGGTTTAGGGTCTGCTGCAGGGTACTAGAGCAAGTAGGGGCCCGAATACTCAAGAAAGCTATTGCTTGCGATTCCCAAATACTAGTATACTTTTCCCTAGTCTAACTGTTTAGTCCACTAATTAGATTAGAAGGGTGTTATGACCTGGGACTTACTGCACAACTCTCGGAGGACCTCTGCATGAAAGGCTTTTTGAGCCTGCGACTCCTACCGAGGACTTTTTCCTATATGCGACACACCGAACCCGTTACTTTCATAATAGGGATCTATAGTATATAATTGGTATCTTCTTTATGGTAACTTACATTAAGTTCCTTATATAACCAGAAGCCGGAAGCTATTACTTTTCGTGTACCCTTCTTCTCAGATGTGCCCTCCCCGAGAACCGGCCATAGTTGCACAATCGAAGCAAACATGGAAGCACTGCAGGCACGGGCGAGCTTCGGGGAGCGCAGTCGGGGTTTGGGGTTCGAGAGGTTTCGGGTTTAAGTTTTGAGGAGGGCCTGTATAGTGGCTGATATAAGGTTGTTGGTTGGGAATGTTAGCTGTCCGGCTTTAGGCCTCACGGGTTCAAGTCTAGGGACGATATGGCTTAGAAATAAGTTTTTCGGCAGCTGCTGCAAGGTTGGATTAGCCTTGCAAGCCATTAAACCGTAAGGCACTCAAGCATCAATCCCTACGCTTAGCCCCACATCGTTCTATAATCCTGCACACCACTGACCGACCCCTTTGAAGCACAACAAGAAAATCGCGTAATATCCAAGATAGTATGAACAAACCCTATACTTCTAAGTCCGAAAGAATGAGCTCTCCCCAACGCTGCCCCTAAACCCTACCTGGAACATCCTTCGTAACACTTATTCCTGCCCGAAGGGGTTCCGATACAGTTATGGGGTTTATAGCTTTATAGCACGATTTACGTGCACTTTTTGGAAACATCGTGCGCTTTCTGGT
>BGNK01001500.1:73748-143299 GCA_003297005.1 Symbiodinium sp. clade A Y106 | reverse complement strand
GGCTCGGCTGGGTGGGGCGTGGGGCTGGCTGAGGGCTTGTATAGGCTCCAACTCAGCGGAAAAGGCGGTGCGGGCCAGCACCGGGGTCTTTTTCAGGGTTGGGAATCTAGGTTTAAGAAGTCTGGGCCTAGCGAGGGTTTAATTATAAGAAATTTGGGCCTAGCGAGGGTCTAATTTCTTATTTGGAATGATTTCTTATTATATGCGTTGCCCGTACCGTAAACCTTCACCTAAACCCTAAGGGGTTCAGACACAAATCTTGCCATTGTTCTCAGTGTTCTGGCCTCTGGTATTCGTATTGCCGGTGCGAGTATGAATGTCTGCATTCTGAATGAGTTATACTTATTCCTAGTACGGCTGTATTACTATTATTGTTGTTGTTTCTCTTCGTGCTCTTGGCATCATGGTTTTATTGCGCGGCTTCAACAGGAATTGACGCGGTGCTGACCGTATTGACTGGAATGGTTGGAAGTTCGTTGTACTACTAGGAGTTGAAGGTGGCGAAAGCTCTTCGGAGCAGACCAGGCTCATGCGATATGGAACAGGTCAGGCTTCTATTACGTCGGTTTGTGTGGTGAAGAGGCATCTTGACAGGGAAGAGCAAGCCTCCAGCAGTGGCTGGTAGGCTGCATGCTCACACGAAGACTTCTACATCAGCATCGGATCGGATCGACTTCCACTGTCTTTGTCGAGCGCGGTATGTGTTCATGGTGGGCTTCCTTCCTCTATGGCAGCCTGATACATGAGGTTCGAAACCCCAAACACTACAACGTTTTTCCCTGAAGCCCTGAAAGCCTGAACCCTAAAGGTGAAATTTAAACGCCTGTTGCTCTGGAAGGCTGATGCTGACCTCGGCGTTTCTCGTCTGAGTCTCTTCTTGCGGTCTTCGGGTATCCAGCGATGATGCCCTCCGGGCCGAGACCTAGACTCGTAAGTCGTAAGAATGGCCGTGATGGTCACTGTATATAAGCAGATGCTCATTTCTCTATCATGACATGGTCATAACATGTCGTGACAATGGTGCCGATTGTTCTGCTGTTGCTGCTTCTTGTGCTGTTGCTGCTTGTTTGGGTACCAATAAGAAGCACATGACTACTCACACTACTGCAGCAGTTCCATGAGCAACGTAATACCGATCGTCCTGCATGCGTTTGCTAGCTTCACTGTAGTCGTCTCAAATTCCGAGGAAAAGAATTGGAAGATGTTATGAAGCCGAGGCTGCCTTTTCTTTCCTTACCCAGGCATCCTACAGTTCCAAGTTGCCAAGGTAACCAAGCTCGTCTCTGCGCAGCGCCGGCTGACACTGCTTTCAGAACGCGACGACCCGGACTTTAGCACTGACATGCTCCAGGCAAAGCGCCTGGAATCTTAACTGACTCCCCGGTGCCCTTTGTAACAGAAAGCCTTCAGGATCCCAGTGTTGAGACAGCAGGCCACGTGTACTATACCACTCCGGTCAAATCTATGCGTTTGCTTTCACCGCATCGTGGTTTGTTTCGAGCCTTGGGGTTTGATGAATATAGGGGCCAAAACAATTACCTATACTATTTTGGGGCTTCCTTATTATAATTATAGTATAATGGGCTCCAGAACCCTATTCTAATTGATATGGCCCCTATATTGTCCCAACTGCAGGGCGAGCAGGACCCAGAGCAGGACCAGCTGCCGGAGCTGCCGGCAGTTGTGCACGTGCCGACGGAGGCAGTGAGAAGGGGTTGCAAGCGGAACAAGTAGAAACCGGCAGGTGATAGCACGGAAGATGCAAAGATACTGTTAACAGGAAGTAAATCGAGCCCGAACGTGACCAGTAGAAAAGTCATACAAGTACTCGTGTCACCAAACCTCCCTCTGGTAGCGATAGTGGAAAGCTGGCTACAGTCGTTTTAGCGACCTCTTGTTTAAACACATGTGCATGAGGCTCATAGTTTCAGAGAGATATAGTGACGCCAACCACTAGCGCGCAGGATGTTGACCACAAGACGATTGCGCATGGCTTGCCAGCTTGATCGCTCCAGGCCGTGGGAAGCAAGCTGGTCTTTGTCCTTGGTGGCGACGTTCTGCGAGAGACAGCCTCCCTCACGAAGGTGGGTTTGCAAGAAGCAGTGGTGTCGTCTACTTGGATGCGCGCCTGATGCTAGATCCCACATCGATGTCAAAGATGATAACCGCGTATCTGCAAGTATCACATCAATGTACTCTGCTATGTTCATCTAGACAGAGACCGGGACACTCGCCATGGGGAGGTCCTTAAACATGTAGCTCTAAGCTTTTGCCGTCATCCAGGCATAAGGTATACGGTAGCCATCATACTGACTTGGGATGCACCGTATGTGAAGAAGCTCCAAAGGCTTAGCTCGATAGGTACATATTCATGCTGAGTGCTTCCCTTGCGGCTTTCGTTTGATGCACGTGCAGCATTCTGGCTTGACACAGGTCTTGAGAGACGTAAGTTTCGCAGTAGAGGTCGAGGGGTGCTTCTTCGTATGCTGGTAAGATAGCTGTTGAAGTAGCTGGCCCATCCGACAGTCAAGTACCGAATTTATCAGAACCCCGAGCGCAAACCATGGGCGCCAACTGCTGTGGCGGCCGGGAGAAGCTGGACGAAGGAGACAGGTTGGACGTTCGTGAAAAAAACGACACGTAGACAGACGTAGTCGAAGCTCTAATCTTGGAACATATCAAAGTACAGAAACTGCAAAAATGCGCGCCGCACTCACGCAAAGCAGACATATCCTTCTAGTCCAGGCTATATTATACCTATTGACGAGTATTTCCTGGCAGGCTTGGCAGGTACTTCGGGGAGGCCAGGGAGACAGAGAAAGAGGAGGCCCCTGCAGAGTCTCAGCAGAACCAGGAGGAAGCAGAGGAGGTGAAGTGCCTGCAGCTGGTGGACCGGCGAACCTTCCTGGCCTTCGAGGTTGTGGAGCCCGAGCCCACAGCGCAACGACGGTCGCTCAGCGAGCCTCCACTCCGAAGTGCTTGTGAGAAGGGCCTAGATGAAGTGAAGGAGGAAGTGGCGGTGGTGCCGGATTACACTTACATGCAGGCTGGGAAGATGTGGCACCCGGCGGACAACCCGTTTGAGCCGCCGCCCTGCACCTGGGAGCCACACGTCCCCAGCAAGCCGGAGCCTGTTGCATTCCAGCTACAGAGAGCGGTACATTTCCTAGACGGACCGGTTCAATGGGAGCTGTACGAACCAGGCTCATGCTAAAATCCTAGATCCCACATGATCCTGGATGCCCTTAATCCCGGGAGCCAGCGTAGTTTAGAAGAAGAATAAAATAGAATGTGGACCCAGCAGCGGAAACTGTATCCGATGGCAGGTGCGGGCAAAGCCGTCGGAGAGGTTCCATGGATTTACCTTGCCGGATGAAAGCGATCAACATGACTACGAGTGTGAGAAAGCTGCAGAACTCCTGTGGACCGCGCCTGAAGGCAGTGCTGACATGTGATTCCAAGGGTGGACATGGACACCCCAGATCCTATATGACCCTGAATGCCCCCATCCTGGGAGCTATGGTCTATGGTAGTTCAGAATAAGAAAAGGCAGAATAATTAAGGGTTTGAAGTATTAGGTGCCATTCGAGTATGTGGACATATGTGGACTACGCCTGCAGGCATGCGCCGGTGCAACGCGGCCAGAAAGGTCATGGAGGTATTCCGTCATCCGTCATCATATTCTGCCCGACGATAGCGGCGACTGACGAGAGCGGCGAAGATGGATCCGAATCTGAAAGCTCAAGAAACACCGCGCACAAAACAGCAGTGCTGATAAAGGGTTTTACAGGTGGATATGCCGAGGTACACTTTCAAATTTGCGAAATGTCAGCGCGCGGTGCCGCAGTCTCCGAAGAGTTGCGCGGACATCAAACACTCTTTGACTTGTGTTCTGTCGCGCTTTCCAGCCGCCACGTGGAAGTCAAGCTTCGTCATCTTCAGTGTACAGTTTTAAACGGTGTGCGCAACCGGACAATGTTGTTCTCCTCGCTTGGCGCGTTGGTTGTTTCATCTCTGAAACGTACGTTAGGCAGAAGCTAGGTCGAGGCGTGGGCTCGTGCAATGAGACATCAGAGACCTTGTCATCGCCCGTGCACCCTGCATCTGACTCTCGTGCTCCTTCCCGCCTGTATGTCGGCTTCTCTTCAAGCATGTAACGTCCCAATCCGTGTAAGCTCCGGGACCACCCATTTTACTCGAAAGCTCTGTACCCCAGTCATCCAAAGCCTGAAATTGCTGGAGGTGATTCGGAGCCTGCATCGTCCCTCGGCCGAGCCCCTGACGGTGTTCCACCTGATCACATCCCACAGGATGGGCAGAAACCCTGAGTGGGTGCAGACAACGGAAATGTGTCTGAAGGTTTCGAAGTCCCTTGCTTTGCAGTTTTTGTGGGCTGATGTGGGCTCAGGCGCAGTAGGACGGATAGTGCGGAAGCCAAGGGCATGCTGTATTGATCCGAAGTTGTCATAGTTGAAATTCGACTGTTTCTCTCCCTTTTCCCATCGGTTCAAGACAGGGCGGGCTCCACGCAGATGCAATTGAAGACGATGGCAAAGGGTAGTCGTGGCAGTGCAGCTTCAACCTTCTGCAGCATAAGTTTCACGGAGGTATTGATATCGGTGTTGTTTGAGTTGCGATTGACGACTCAATCTACGAGCGTACCGATGCCTTGGTTCAGACAATCGGGGCAACGGCAGGCACAAACTCCAGTTGCCCTCCCTTGGCTTCGTGGTGCGCATGAGGGCACCCTGGCTGGTTTCTCGTGAGAGCTGTCATGCTTCCATCAGCTGTTGTCGAGTTCAATGACAAGCACGTTCTTGCCTGGGTAATCTTTTTGCTGGTAGGACGTGGCATTTGCAGATTGCGATGGCGCTTGCGGTACAAGGTAGTGATCACCATGTTCCAACAGATAGAGCTGCTGCAGCTGGTTTATAGATTGAAGGATTGGTGATGGAGGATGGCATGAGCTTAGGGTAGAGGCCATTCTATGATGAAAACGAAACTCAAGGCATATGGCACATCCAGTCACTCCACATCGTCATTCCTGCAAGTCCAAGCTAGACGAGTTTAACATCTGACCTGAACCGCCAAGGACCGTTTCGGCTGCGACATTCCACAGCTCCCAAATGCACTCCTGGAGCGGGGTGATCGTGTTTTTTTTTTTTTGCAGGCTTCCTCCCACAATCGAGCTTTTGGTCGGGCTCCACCCAGATGCAGCACGGCCTTCGGGATTTTTGCAGCCTACGATGAATAATGTGATCGACAGGTAGATAGAGAAGTAAATATAATCGTATAGAATCGTATAGATTTCGCTCCCGCGCTCTGGATGTGGCTTTTGCCTTGCTCTTACACGTTCTTGTCGGACTGCGAGGCAGCCCAGCTCGCCGTATCACAACGCGGCCATGCAGCCTGCAGTACTAGTGCGTACAGAGCAGCAACTTATAGACGACCACATGTCGGCCACACTTTGTATGATAACGTGTTGCAATAAAACAGCACAGTCTCACTGCAGCTTTCAACGAACATAGTTGATGTGTCTGGGATGTGATTTATACTAGATTTTACTGTATGCCTGCATTTTTGGAGGTACGTATCCACACAGCCATGCCCGAGCAATATATGCACCCACACACACAGACATTATGTGTATATATATATACGCATATATATATGTATATATACATATATATATATAGATTTTATGTAGATGTTATTATACTATGATATATATATATATATATGTACATGTATATGTATATGTATATGTATATGTATATGTATATGTATATGTATGATTTGTACATACTTTTACATACATACACACTCATATATATATATATATATACATAGATAGAAACAGCAGACATGTACATTGGCACACACACACATGAACCTCTTGGTCCAATTGTCGGTCGGAACTGTGATCATCTCATTTCGGTCTATGTTATGTCTAGATTTACTGATATGCTGCTTTTGACTGTCTAGATCTAGTTGCCTCAGACCTACCACGCCTGCCTCAGACCTAAGACCTACCGCGCCTGCCTCATGCCTAAAACCTACCGCACCTCAGACCTCAAACCTACCGCACCTCAGACCTAAGACCTACCGCGCCTGCCTCACACCTAAAACGTACCGTACCTCAGACTTCAGACCTACCGCGCCTGCCTCACACCTGAAACCTACCGCGCCTCAGACCTCAGACCTACCGCGCCTGCCTCAGACCTTACACCTACCGCACCTCACACCTAAAACCTACCGCATCTCACACCTAAGACCTACCGCACCTTCAGACCTCAGACCTACCGCGCCTGCCTCAGACCTAAGACCTACCGCGCCTGCCATGCCTGCCTCACACTTAAAACCTACCGCGCCTCAGACCTCAAACCTACCGCACCCCAAACCTAAGACCTACGGCGCCTGCCTCACACCTAAAACCTACCGCACCTCAGACCTCAGACCTACCGCGCCTGCCTCACACCTAACACCTACCGCACCTCAGACCTCAGACCTGCCGCGCCTGCCTCCCCCTGCATTGCACAAGCTGCTTACTTAGCCCTTTGTTACAGGGATGACACACACACACACACCCTGTCGGGGCGGATAAAACTATAGTGGAACGATGAACGATCTGCGCTACTTCGTCTCCCTACATCAAGGGCGCAGCGCTGTCTGAGGCCAGTGCTTTTTCATCTTGACGAAAGTACATGCTGCACCAACTGAAGAGTTGAGGAAAATCGCCGCTTAGGAGCGTATTTCTCTTTCACAAGTCGGTCTCCATGTTTTTTCAAAAAATCCAACATTAACTGTGCACGGTTGGGCATAAAGAAATCATCTCCGAGCCGATTGGTTTGTTGCAAACGTCGACGAAGCTGTTCCTTCGAGCATGGAATGACTTTCACCCTCACTCCATTTTCATCTTCGTCTGTCATACGCAGCCGACGTCTTGATTTTGGCTTTGGTTGAGGTTCACGAACAGGCTCAACACGAGACTGCGAGCACAATCGATTGCTGGGAACATCATCAATGCTATCAGAATCTGGTTGTAGGTCATGATCAGAACAGAAATCAGTTCAAATTGCAAAACTCCTTTAAGGATGGTTATGGAAACGATCAACACTTCCCCGACTCCCCTACATGGAGGGGGTTGTGCTGGCTGAGGCCAAAGCGTGATCAAGGATGATAGCGTCTAACAAGATTCGGTACAAGAAGCTGCACTCCCTTGCATGACAGCTCGCACGCCCTTGCATAACAGTTCTGGATTACTTTCCACTTCACCTGCCTCAGACCTAAAAACTACCGCGCCTGCCTCACACCTGAAACCTATCGCACGTCAGACCTCAGACCTACCACACCTGCCTCAGACCCAAGACCTACCGCGCCTGCCTCACACCTAAAACCTACTGCGCCTCAGACCTCAAACCTACCGCACCCCAAACCTAAGACCTACCGCGCCTGCCTCACACCTAAAACGTACCGTACCTCAGACCTCAGACTTACCGTACCTGCCTCACACCTAAAACCTACCGCACCTCAGACCTCAGACCTACCGCGCCTGCCTCAGACCTTACACCTACAGCACCTCACACCTAAAACCTACCGCACCTCAGACCTAAGACCTACCGCACCTCAGACCTAAGACCTACCGCACCTTCAGACCTCAGACCTACCGCGCCTGCCTCAGACCTATAAGACCTACCGCGCCTGCCTCACACCTAAAACCTACCGCACCTCAGACCTCAACCTACCGCACCTCAGACCTAAGACCTACCGCACCTGCCTCACACTTAAAACCTACCGCACCTCAGACCTCAGACCTACCGCGCCTGCCTCACACCTAAAACCTACCGCACCTCAGACCTCAGACCTACCGCGCCTGCCTCAGACCTTGCACCTACCGCACCTCACACCTAAAACCTACCGCACCTCAGACCTAAGACCTACCGCACCTCAGACCTAAGACCTACCGCACCTTCATACCTAAGACCTACCGCACCTGCCTCAGACCTAAGACCTAAGCCTTGGCAAGCAAGCAAACATGTGCAACCAAAGTGAGAGCCGACACCTATCGACTTCAATCAAAGTTCTCACACGCGACCCGTCGCGCGGCATCCCGGATGGCTGATTCGACATGTTTGCTACTGATTATAGGACGGATACAACACAATAGCTGCGAAGCTTGACACGCTCGAAAGCCGCACATACAAGCAACCGACATGCTGCAACTGCAAGTTGAAAGAAGTGACATGCTGCAACTGCAAATTGAATGAAGTGATGATGATGGAGCGATCAGTGCTACCCCGTCTCCCCTACATGGAGCGGGCAGCGCTGCCTGAGGCCGGTGCATGATAGAATGATGAAGTTCAAAAGTTACAAGAAATTAAAGAATTTCAAGACTTTCGGCCCGACCATCTTCAATCACTTTATTTTCAAGGAGTACTGGGGTTCTCTCGCGAGCCTAGTTTTCAGGAGGACAGTCAAGTTGTGAAGTCATCTTTCATTTCCTGAATTTTCAAGCAAGCATCTTCAGAGAGGCATGAGGCACTTGTTAGATACCTGATGATGATGGGGAGCTGTTGCACTTCGACAAAAACGAGCAGAACTCAAATCGAGACCAGAACGATGAACAGAACGACTCAACAAAAACTGTCAACAATAATTTCAGATCTTCATCGTCTTGCCGTCGCTCATATTTCAGTGAAGTCACGAGCTTCGGACATTATCTGTGAAGTCAGTTTCGTGGAGGCTCCCCTCCACTCAGCTCGCGCCCACAGGGGAAGAGACACACTTAGCTTGAACCTCTTGGTCCAAATGTCGGTCGGAACTGTGATCATCTCATTTCGGTCTGTGTCTAGATTTACTGATATGCTGCTTTTGACTGTCTAGATCTAGTTGAGTCCCCAAGCTGTCACACAGGTGACCCATGAGCGACTCTTGGCAGGTACACACTCACGCGTCCCTGAGTGCTTCCACCACAGTTTTTAGCTTCGTTGGCACGTCTCGAACTGTGGCGCCGTGCCCCCTGCATTGCACAAGCTGATTACTTAGCCCTTTGTTACAGGGATGACACACACACACACGCGTGCACTGTTTACGTACATGCACGGTATGGCAGAGCGTTGGATGGCGTGGAATGACGTCGGATGGTACGGACGAGCATGTGGGTGTATGAATACAGTAAATGCGACGCGAGGATCGCATCCTTGCGCTTCATGATGCAGAAGCCGCAGGCGACCAATGCTAAGGCCTGCTTGAAAGGATTGTGCAACATGTTCATTTGCCCATCTGTGCTTGCAAACAGCGGCTGTCAAACACTCAGATTTGCCAGATTCCGTGCCGAGACAAGTGAGCTCTGGACACGGATATTCTTGTTGATGGATTTCGCTCTGAGCACTGGTCAGGTCGAGGTGCACCAGCCCAGACAACTCTGAACACGGCGTGCAGATTCATTTTGCCGGCGCGGCTTGCAACTCTGCCCGAGCTGACCTGCTTGTTGCTTGCCACCTTCCAACACTTGGGACTCCATAGCGTTTTATCAGGCCCTCGGGCTGTTGACAACAAGGGCTCAGCAGTTATCCTTTCCATCGGCCCGAGGAGAGTGAGGAGTACCTGCCCTGGTTCGGCTTGCAAGATGTAGGTATGGTCATGGGAAGCAGTACCGCACCTTTGTATAATGCCCTCCTCCTGTCGCTAAGACGACGAGTACCACCGACACGGCGAACGTGGCTTGTAGAGTTTCAGTGTTGTTTCCAGGATGAAGATCCATGCCCAGCATCACCGTAGCAGCAAAGGTCAGCATGAGTAACCCGAGCACTTTAGCATCTTGCAACCTTTTTCTCGTAGAAGGCTTTAATTCCTCAGTACGTGTAGGAGTGTAGGACCAGTAACAGAGTCTGTTCAAGGCTTTATATTAAATTTATGCAGCCATACGGGCTTCCAGAGCTGATTTGCAATCTGCGCTCAAGTTTCTACTTAGTGGCATCTGGGCATGTGTGGTAGTCCCACAACTTGTACAGTGTACAGCTGGCTCAGACTCACAGCAGCCAAGAAGGCTTTGCGGACAGGGCCATCGAACAACCTGCCGATTATCTGGAGAAGTACAAGCAGCGGGGCTTCGTAGGCTTGGCGGTTGTGTAGATTTTATCATTCTCAGGGCAGGGGCATGAGGGTACGGCAAGCAACCGCACATCGCACTTCTACGTCCGCACTGCTGTAGGTCTCAGATACCGTCATGGAAGCAGGCAGATGCTAGCTCAGTGTTTCGTTGTGGCAGGACATCGTCGACAGTCTCCTGGATGCCTTCGAAAGTGCAGTAGACTTGACCGAGATGTCCCCCCATCCAGTTTATATGTGATCTCAGCAGGGGGTATTGTCTCACTGGCATCATCGAACTTGCTCCTGCTGTGCCATGACCTTAAAACCGCAAACTGGGTGAGCTAATTGGTGGAGACTGTTCTACAATCAGCACCACTGGCATGATGCTTGCGAGCGAGCTCAGACTTGTCAACCTGACTCGGATGTATCCTTGGACATGGCTCCTATGGTGTCATGGCAGGTACCTGAAGCCGATGATGAGTGGTTCCGGACCTAGCCGGGAGTGTCGTGGGTCTAAGTTCGACCTCCCCACTGGTTGCTCAGGCTACGACGGTGAAGCAAACGTCGCCACCAGCGCACGGCCCTCAAGAATCGGATAAGAGAGATTATGCAGAGGGAGATCTGCGGCTTCTGTGGCGATCTCTTGATGGTGTTCCATACTCGAAGGAGAACTGCAATGACCGTGATGGTCACTGGGTCACTGGTATGTTTCGCTATTTTGGATACTACTGTCCGTCGAGTTGTTGAGTGGTTGCGAGACTTAGATACGAGAGTTTCGAGAACACAGGGCAGCCTAATTTAATATTGGGACCGTACTGATCCCGAAATCAGGAGCCCCTAGCTACCTGAAGCTCCCGTTCTGGTCTCTTTGTCGATGATGATGCCGAGGATTCGGAGGATGCGATTGAGGGCGTTGATGAGGAAAATAAGTATTTAAGGTCGCGATACTTAGTAGTGGTGTCCCCTTAGAGCTCGCGTATACTTCTAATTCTAGTCTGCCCCAAAACCCCGTTCTAATCATTACGGCCCCTGCATTGCTATCTAGTGATTACACGGTTCCCGTCGCAGATGTCCCCGGCGAGGCCAAAGAGCGCATCGTTGATCTTCAACGGCGGCAGGCTGATCTGCAGGCGGTTGTGGGACGAGCGACAGGTAGGCACTGGCGTTTTAGTTGGTGGTGAGCGGGATCTTGTAGTGTGGCAGGCTGTTACCGAAAGAGAAATCAAGAAACACCTCACGTATCTCCTAAAAGTCCTAACAGTGACGAGGCACCACATGAATCGCAGTAGCAGGTGCACTGAATCGTGGTGCATTTGCCATTGTCCTGCCAGAAAGTGCAGCACGCAAAGTGGAGAGGCCCAGTTGGTCATCATGGGGCCTTGCCAGGCCGGCAGGGCTTCAAAAAGGGAGCGAGGTTCAGAGCTTTGCAGGGTTTTGGGGAGAAGTCTCAAGGGTGTTTGGAACTGACTGAGGACCCTTGAGGACCTAGACGGCCTTTCGAGAGGCTACAGACAAGGAGCAGATCTTTTTGGTAATCAAAGGAGCTGGGGTAGAGCCGGCAGCAGTTTTGCCCCACATGACGGAGTGAGTCAGGACCGGATCAGAACGGCTTTTTTGGCACACCCAGCTTCCGTCATGCAGAGATATTCTATAGTGACACCTGTCGCCGGAAGTTCCAACATGCCAAGCCAGTTTCATCTGTAGCAACCAAGCTTTCTGAGCTCCAAAGGCAGGCAAGACCTCTTTGACAGCTGCGGCCCCAGTTGTCCACATCAGCCATCACTAGACGTGGGATGTGCAATTTAGCATAGCTTCAACTGCATCGTACGGGTATGCAGCCGTATGCACCACTGACACAGGGACCTGTCGACTGCAAAGCTTCCTGCGACCTGCGGCTGGTTATTCGGATCTTTGTCAGATAGATGCATCGAGTGTGATTTGAAAGATTTGTAGTTGCTAACAACTGCTGCCAGAATCATCCGGCACCCAACCCCCCCAATTTGCCACTTAGCAGGCAATCTTGATCCAGTTCCACATCATCGCCTCCGCATTCAGCCCAAGTGCCCATCATGCCATCATAGAAGTACAACGCTCAACAGACGCGCTTCCGATATCTGTTTGCCTAGTCCTAACTCAACACACAAGCAACCTACTTCCGAATCCTACACTAAACCCAGAAAGACTCTAGACTCTAGAGTCATAAAGCCAGCCAACTCTGCAGATTCCAAAGCCCTTCAACCCATCAACGGTGGTAGCATTACTATAATATTACTATATTACTATATTACTATATGCTCTAGACTACCTGACTTGACAAAAACCCCCCTGGGCCGAGTACGCGTTGGTGGGATTCGCAGCGCTTCCCCCGGCCCTGCCTTCCATGGTCACCACGCGCTGGGCGTGGGCCAAAGAGCGTTCTTCATACATGAGCGTTGAGGGTTTTTAAGGGTCTTCGGGCTTGGGGACTAAGGATTCAGAGGTTTAGGGCGTTCATGTATCTCTTGTGATTCATCGTCGCAGCTGCTGTATATGCCTGGGTTGTCGGTATATCGAAGTTGGTTTGAGCTGTGTCTCGGCGCATTGTGTATCTCCATTGCATGTTCATATCTCTTCCTGCAGATCACCGTTGGTGTCCCGTTTATCTACTTTAATTCTTCTGCCATGTCTATACATAAAACTGTTTGCTTTGACATATACACAGATATATTATATTGTATATTTCCGATTGTTATACTATATTATACTGTATATTAAGATATGTCGCAGCATATATATATATACACAAATGTGTATACCTACATATACATGTATACATGTATGTATGTATATATATATATATATATGTACACACACACACACATGGAGGGATGTATGGTTCATGCACACGTACGAGGCTGTATCTACGTTTGTATATGTGCATATATGTATATGTATAGTATTTTCTTTTGTTTCTTTCTCTGTTTGTTTATGCATGTACCTGTTTCTCTTTCTGCCATTTTTTTTCTCTCTCTCTCTCTCTCGCTCTTTCTCTGCCTCTCTCTCTGTGTCTCTCTCTGTCTCTCTGTCTCTCTACCTCTCTCTCTCGCTCTCTCTCTCTCTCTGTCTCTCCCTCTCTCTCTCTCTCTCTGTCTCTCTCTCTCTCTGCGAAGCGAGGTAAGTTGCCCTTCACACTTGTGCCTTTCGGTTGGGCGCATGGTTGGTGGACGGTTGGTGGCACGTGAGTGTTTGTTGTAAAATGGCCAGGCGAACTCCCAGCTTAGAAGCTCGCTTGGCTCAAGCTATTGCCACCCTTGAAGCTCTTTGCTTGTCTCCAGCTCGACGCCCGGAGCTTGGTGTGGGCTTTACGAGGGTTTCTGCTTGAGAGGACCTGGCAGGAAACGGCCTGTGGGGTGCGAGCAAGCTCGTACGAACTTACAAGCGCACTTGAAAACCGTTCACAGCCGTGGTGCTTTAGCGTGCTTTTTGAAGGTTTGCCCCAACTCCATATACGTATGCTTGGCCCAGGGCCTCCTAGCGATTTTCCTTGCACACGATCTGACAGCATCTTGCGCAACAGTCCAGGCATCAGACATGCTGCTTGCAGCTTTTGCCAGCGAAGTCCCCTTAGTAAACTTACGAAATCCCGAAACCCCAAATTTCCCGAGCCTTTAACCAGGACATGGCCGCCCAGACTCCCGAGAAGCCTTCTGCCCCGGCCCCGGCGCCGGCCGCACCTGCCGAGCCCGCGCCGGCAGCAGAGGCATCTCATGGGGCGAATGGTTGGTCTTTCACGACTTCATAGCTGTAATAGCGACGTGCCACACGCACGTACTTATGTGTATATACTGTATATGCTCAGATATACTAAAACTAAGAGCACTGGTGATGATAAAGCCTCGTAAAATCTAGCAGCAAGGCCAGGGTCTCCTGACTTCGAGGTTCCTCTGGGGACGGGATCTCACAGCTTCGGTGTCCATTCGTCCAAGCTTCGATCTGCTAACATCAGGAGCATCTTCATAACTTTTCTACGATATGTATGTACTGTGCTTAGACAAGAGCTAATAGCACTCGCTAAAACAAGAGCGACGCTCGTGATCTGTATCCGGGGAACTCAGATGGAGAGGTATAGTCAGTATAGTCACTGCTCGCAGAAATCCATAACATGGAGCTGATGCGGACCTATCATCGAGCTTCCCAGATACCAGGAATGACATTGGACATTGCATCTGTCGCAGTATGTGCGTGGTTCCTCGGGCTCAGATCTGGGATCTGTATCTTGAGAAAAATGTCTGTGAGTCATACATCTTCAAAGCTCGTCGTTCCAGAGGCCCCGGGTCTTCGGCTGTTGCATCTGATGCAAGCGCAGTGGTTTGCGTTCGGCTTAAGTGCATGTTTCAGAACCTCCAGTCCGAGATATCATGATATCATCCGACATGAATAACTCCGGCTCCATTGAGATGTCCCTGTGAGAGGCAAATTCTACCTGCAACAAGTCCCAACTGAAGGCGCCGGGCAAGAAATGCCAACATCAAAATTCATCTCACAACAACAACTGGTAACTGGTGTGGTTCTAATTATTCATGCTCAGACTTTCGTCTTGTTTCACACACACACACACACGCTCTTAGAAGAGAAGGGTGTCTCTTCGACAAAGGCTCAAGTTTTAGGGATTTGGGGGACTGGGATGTTGTCAAGTTGTTTCTGACCACTTCGGGGAGGGTTTTCTCTCTATACTCTTATTATACGTCTTATTAGTAACTATTAGAAACTAGATTCTGGAGTGCTGTTTTTTCATAGAGCGCAGAGGAATAGTTGATAGTTGTTCCCCGGCAGAGGAAAGAGCACACGCTGATGGTCAACAAGGCCCAAAACCCACGTCCCGAAACTAAAGAGTGGCACAATCTATTCAGCCGTGGATGCGTTTTAGGTGCGTGCATCCCGCATTGCACAGGACATGTATGGCATCTAAATCTTCCATCTTCTAATCTGGAGCTACAGCTCATTCCCGATTGCAACAAAGAATAAGAACGCCACTTGTTCTGGTGACGGTATGCCCAGGCGCCTACCCTGTTTCTGAGTAGGACGATATGTAACCATGTAAATCCAACTCTTATGCTCGCGCAGATATTCTGAGTCTCGGCCTACGGATCCTGGCAGAGGCCGTGAAGTCTGAACGATCCGATCTCAACGTCGCAGCAAAGGCCAAGGCGGTCGTTTTGACTTGCAAGGTGAACTCAAGAAACAAGTGGTGAGATATGGGCTTCGTGGAAATAGATACCTGAGCGACGGGTACATGTATGTTTGGCGCCGCTTTATGCTAAATTACCAGGGCACTGGAGGAACAAGACAAAGCCTGCTACTACTGCTGCTACTACTACTACTACTACTAGTACTACCACTACTACTCCTCCTCCTTGTTCTAGCAGCAGCAGTGGTAGTCGTCGTGGTCGCCGTTGCAGTAGTCGTGGTCGTCCTCGTAGTGTGAGTGGCAGAGGCGGAAACGGAGGCAGTTGGTAGTGCTAGTGGTAGCAGATGGTAGTAGCAGTCGTCGTTATCGTAGTCATAGTTATAATTAGTGTTATTATTATTATTAGTAGTAGTAGTAGCAGTGGTAGTAGTAGTCGTCGTCGTGGTGGTGGTGGTGGTGATGGCGGTCGTGGTAGGTCCTTAGCAGTAGGTGGAGGCGGAGCACCTCAGCACTGAACCTGCACTTGACATGCTCAGTAGCCTTTAGCCATGGGCGGGAAGGATCGGATCTCGCCAGCTGATATCTGCTGCTTTACGTGATGTGCATTGATGTGCGCATGTTGTAGCTCATTGTGACCACCTTTGGTCCCATCTTGTTAATCTATAACCTGGCACGCGTGGAGTCACGTTCCCAGCCTTCAATGGAGACCAGGCTGCCATCCAATACAAAAACTGTAAGGCCCCATGCCCTTTTCCATCGTGGTCCACCCGGCCGCAAGGAGGACGGTCCTTCTCCTACTCGACTCGACGCTCTGCGCGATGAGGGGGCAAAGGCCGATTATCTACACAATGGACATGATGTGTGTATATATATATGTATGTATGTGCATACACACAGGTAAAAGTGTGTTTGTGCATGTATGTAAGTATGTAAGTATATGTAAATATGTAAAGATGTAAGTATGTAAGTATGTACGTATGTACGTATGTATATGTATGCATGTATTCATTTCTGGTTTGCCTGCATTTCTGCGGGGATGCATTTGTGTGCATGTGTGCACATGTGTGTGTGTGTGTGTGCTCGCATGGGTGCATGTGTCCATGGCATGCGTGTATGTATCCACATGCACATGCTTGCTTACCCTGGAAATCTCTATGCTTACCCTGGAAATCTCTATCCCTCTCTCTCTCTCTATATGCATTAATCGTCGTTCTCTCTCTCTCTCTCGCTACTATATATACACCTACGATAGGTACACATAAATATATATATATATATATACATACGTTTAGCCATGGTATAGTATATACTTTACCATGATATATTAGACTACAGTTGTATTTTGTCATATCAGTTTGTAGTCTACATGTTGTAATATGTTTCGTCATTCAGTATAAGGTTCTAATAGGTTATACTGTATCCTATCAAGTTCTAGGGTTATTCTGTATCCTATCAGGTTTTAGTATATAATACTTTGCTTATCCTGTTATAATGTACTATGGTAATTCAGTCTTTTTGTCATCCTATTTTACAGTATCTTATCTTGTATAAACACCATATTCTGTTCCGCTGTAGAATATTATGTTTTGTGATGACGTTTTATGTGACATTATCTCACAGCATGCTATGGTACATTATGTTGTTTGTCTGGTATAATACCAGTTTATATTGTATTGTATTGCGTTATGTTCTATCGTATTATGTTTCACATTTTACGAATATATTATAGATTTCGCATCACTATCTTCATGTTTGTTACCATTATCATCGTCGTTGTTGCTGCTGTTATCGTTATTCTATGTATGTGTGTATATATGTATACACGACGCGCGTGTGTGTGTGTGTGCGTGTGTGTGTATGTGTACATGTGCTTATGACTCCCTTATACAAAGCAGGGTCGTCTTGCAATGAATGTGTTTTGTTTTCGAGCCTACTTCCTCGGGCTCCTGTCGGTTTTCATGAAGCAGCAGCGGCGTGTGGCCTGAGCCTGCGCTGAATCTAACGGGACCTGCCGCTCGCTTTTGTACCAACCCAGGCTTTGACACCAGTGGCTGGTGTGTTGGTATTGTGCAGTTTGGCCTCAGAAGACTTTGTGTAGACTGCTTTTACATGCGAAGTTTCGATAGAAGTGCAGACGCCATCCGAACTCAAGTCCTATATCTGGTTGTGGAGCAGATCCTGGAAAGAAAACACAGAGGGTATTTGTTCCTGCCAGGTCATCGCAGATGTGCGTGCCAAGGCGGTGGAGGTTCCTCCATGTCAATCGGAGGGCGACTTTGAACCTCGCGAAGCCAAGACAAGCGCACAAAAACCGTGCCCATCAATTGGGTCAGGATGATCAAGGCTTCTCATTCCGAGTCCGCTTCATCTCTTGGCAGTTGGAGTTCTGGTGCCTGTAAAGATGCATTCAGCTACTCAGGCCGACACCGTAATTTGGCGGCCAGAAGAACCATCTTGAGCTCCCTTCCGCCTGAATCTACCGCCGCCTGAACATCCCTACGAAGAAGACCTCCAAACCCGAAACCGTGTTTGCATTTCTTGGGTCCGTGGTGCTTGCCTCGAGCTGTCCCTGTAATTTGTAAATATATTCCGGATCCCGAAGTCTTAAACCAATACTGACTCCCTCACAGCCCCAAACCCACAAGGCACTGAGCCCAACATCAAAACTCTGAACCCTCAACCCCCTCAACCCCTGAACCCTAAACCGTAGATCAAGGATCCTTCTACGAGCCCTCTAAGGAACCATTTAAAGAAACCACTGAAAGGAACGCTTAAAGGAACCCTTGTACGACCCTTCTAACCCGACGTCACCTTGCGAGGTCGCCGAGCTCGCGGCTGTGAAGGCTCAGACTGCGAAGGCCAGGGTCGTTGATCCCTCCTTTTTTGGGGGCTAGTGTCTTTAAGGATTCTTGAAGGGAGCGGCACGGGTTCTGGGGCTTCAGCGGTTTAGGGTCCGGAGTTTAGGATACTATGGGTTTATTCTGATTGTAGTATTTGTGAGTTCTCGTGAAACTTGACACAAGGACACAAGGATGTAGAGTAAGGCCTGGAGTCTGGAATTTGGGTTCGTCTTGCCTGGAGATAAACAGCTTAAGTAGACAGCAATCAGTGGATCATGTTTTTTGAAGAGTATGCATTGTGTTTATATACTATATGTTAGCAGGCCAGATTCGGAGTCTCAGGTTGCTGTAGGGTTGCTTGGAGACTCAGCATTTAGGCTATGCAGGAAGGGACGGGCTTAGAAGACGTTCTGGTACGTCTTGGGCATGTCATTGAGACGCATTCGCAAGTGGTTCTTACGTCGAGTAAGGAGCCACAATGACGCTTCTTCTTGCTTAGGCTTTTAGGACCACCACCACCACCACCACCACCACCACCGCTGAATAAGAAGTATGTAACAGTGAATCACCTGGTCCACAGTTCCCAGAAGCCCTTCTCTACATGTCTGAAGCCTCAAGCCTGGGCATGAGCCGTTGATAGAAACACTGACGGTTGAAGATGAAACTGTGAAAAAGGATTCTAGTCGAGTGCGCCAAGTGACCTCGTTCGAGGTGCGTGCGGTGGAGTCAGTGCATTCCTTGAAGGCCAAAGCCGGGCAGATGAGGCTCGGATTTGGCAAGTGGAGTCAGGGAGTCAGTAGGAGAGCTTGAGCTATGTAGTTTCAGGCTCCAAGTAGGAGCTACCCACCGGCCCACCGCTACTGCTGCACTATCCAGTGCCACTGGAGAAAGCGCGGTCGTCCACCGACTTGTACCTCGGGAGTTGAGCATGGCACACGGAAGTCGACAAAACTGCATCCAGGCAATCCGTCGTCGCCTCCGCTTCCGAAGCGAAGGCCTAGATCCGCTTGCAATGGCGGTGGTAGCAATACCAGGGGCAGCTGCTGCTGCTACTGCTACTGATGCGGCTGGTGCCGTTGGTGGTGGTGGTGCTGCTGCTGGTGGTGGTGGTGTTGTGGTGGCTGCTGGCTTCTGCTGCGTTTGAGTTTGAGGATACTTGAGCATGCACAGGATTATGCATCAAGCGAATCTCGAGCGAATCTCGAGCGAATTTCCAGCTTGGCTCAACTGATAAATGTGAGCATGTCATCTGTGTAGGACGCCGGTGTCCGCCGAGCACAGATGGCCAAGGAGGCAGTGGGTCGGGGCCTTAAAGTACTCGTTTCTGCTCATGCTTCAGGATGTCAAGTTGCGGTGACTGATTTATCGTCTCTGCTTCGCAATGCTGCAGCCGGAGGGGGTTCTGAGCCACGCAAGTCTGCAGGTTTGCCTTGTGATGACATCGGAAGCGAACTGGTACTATCCTTTGTGCTTTAGAAGCCTGCGCAGAGTGGCAAGAACTCCTTTTCACACCGATGCAGAGGATGTACAAGCCGGTACGAACCTAGCTAGAGTCCCTCGCCATGACCTTGGACTTTCCGGTTTGGCACCGAGGTGCCAGCTACACCTCCCTGCGCACCAACGGTGTGCGATCCTGGGTTTCCGAGAACGTTCAGACAGCGAGGTCTGGGGGCAAAATCCTGTCGATCGGGTTTCCAAACCCGATGGGCCCCGATGGGATCTTGGCTTGGTAGGCTTCTCTCCGACTCGGCTCTCGAAGACGATCGACTCCACAGTCCCCGAAACACTAAACCCTAGACCCGAAGGAGTCTGGCGACCGCTGCCGTACAGAAGTCGCGCGCTGCTGCCATGCGAGACTTATCTGACAGAGCGGATACGGCTGGTTCTTTCCGGTTCAGGGCTGAGGGATGGTGAAAATGAGGGCTGGCAAGCACTTGAGATTGAATTTGCTCAGAATCAGAATCTGTTGCAGTTCTATTCTATACTGTATATCCAAAATCTAGAGGTATCGAGAGTGGACTCACGAGGTGAGGGAGTTGCTGAGTTGCATTTAACAGGCTGATGCTGCACATGCCCGCAGGCTTTGGCTATTTCTTATATCGTCATTAGCCAATCGAAAGCTTCATGCTCGAAGTCACGGCGGGGTGCGAAAGGAAACTCGATACTACGCTGTATTCCCTCGACCCGGTGATGGGTACTCAACGAAACGGGCTCCCTCCAAAAGCTGAGAGCAGATGGGCGGATCCATGCACGGATGGGTCGGCGGGTAGGTAGATAGACAAGTAGGGATTCCAGGATAACTGTGTTTGACAGTCAGGTAGAGAATGCATATTCTGCTGCATAATTTTGTAGCCAGCACCTCACATGGTGTTTCTTTCATCTCGCGTTGGACTATGTGACAGGCACCTTTGTTTGGGTGCCAGGGACATATCGCAGGCAGAAAGCATTGCGAGCCTAGGCCACCCGATACAGTACTGTGACAGAACCCAGACTGCATTACGTTATGATGGAACTGCACATGCAGTCGTTGTGGTAGATCACATTGTATTTCGAATTGCTACATTGCAAAGGTGATCGTAACGTTGCTCTTGTATTTCTTGTTCGCATGGCGTTTTGCATATCTGTACGACAAAAAATTGTGTCATGCTAGAGAGCCAGTTGTACTCCATCGTGGTTTCGTCAATTTGGGATACCTTAGCATGCAAACTATGCTACGCAGGAACTGACGTAAGCTCTGTTCAAGAACACCGAAATTTGACCAACCCCCCCGCCCCCACCCCCCCCGCCCCCACCCCCCCTTCTGTCTCCCGCCCCGGCAACACCCAACATCTTGCAAGGTCAGGTCCAATGGTCTGTGGACACGACTAAGGCGATGACTCAGTCTGCCCCATGTCGGCAAAGAGCTGGTTTAGCATATCAAGTTAGGGCCCTAGAGTTTCAGGTTACTCAGGCTTCGGGCTTTGAAGTTTGCGAACAGGGAGTTTCGGGCCTAGAGCAAAGCTTTGGTGTCAGCTCTTTCGAGAGAGAGGTTGGGGTTTAGAGTCCCAGTGTTCAAGCTTCTGATCTGAGTTTGAGGCTGCTTGCGAGCTTTGCGGGTTTCGGTGAGTTCTGGCTTTCTGGCCTTCATGCTATGACTATTGCTGCTGTGGTTTGTGTTGTTTTGGGAATTACTGCCACCTTGTGCTGGTAGCACCAAACCGGACCAAACCTCAGACCCAGCCGAAGGTGAAAACCGGCATTCAGACACGCATGCTCAACACCAAGAAGACGGTGCTGGACGCCTATGCCGGAGCCTCGGAAAGGTGGTTCGATGAGTAAGCTCGCTCCGGAAGCAACCCAAAGATCATCCACTTTGTGACTTGTGCTGGCATTCTGGCGCTCTTGAGTTGGATGGCGCTGAAATGCTTGAGCTAGGACGGTGTAGCTGGCGTAGGCAGACGTGGCGGAGCGGTGTAAAGTATGTTGCCGAGAGTCTGACACTGCTATCTTCGCAACTTTGCCGCAAGTTGACTGCGAGGCCAAGGGGAAGAGCAACGCTGCGGCACATCTGCAATTCATTGGAAGATCGTATGTACGTAAGCTCCTTCTACATTTTCAGCTGTGGCTCACGAAAGGGCTACGGCTTTCACACGTGCTGGGCCTTGTGCTCGTGCATCAAATGACCGTCGCAGCCTGCTGCAGCTCACGCACCGGCCGACGTCTCGCACGGATAGCCGGTACTATAGGGTCCTTAGTAATTGCCTATAGTATTTTGGGGGTTCCTTATTATACTTATAGTATAATGGGCCCCAATATAGTATAATGGGCCCCAATATTTGGGCCCTTATATTATCTCCGCGGTATTCTGTTGTATCGCATCGGCTCGTTTCTTAGGAGATGAAGCCCCCATGATCTGAGGCGAAAGCCGTTGACACCGCCAAGACCAAGGCGGTGGAGGCCAAGGACAAGGCAAAGGAGGCGGGTGGGATCATGAATCATGGTTTCAGGTTCCGGGCCTCCGAGATCCGATTCAGTGATTTGGGGTGCAGATGAGATGACGTCCCTCCTTGCAAGCAACGGTTTTTCGTTAGGTAGATCAGCTGCTGCAAGAAACGACCTGTTGTTGCTGTTCAGGTGGTCCACGACAAGCACGTGCAGGCGAGCTCCATGGGCATAATTCCGCTCCCCGAAGCGGTTTTACACTAGGTCCACAGGTCCACCCAGCGATTTTCAGCCCGCATCTCGAAGCTCGAGGCCACAGCTGCCGGAGTCGTTGGCGGTGCGGCCACACTGGGAGTTTCTGGAGGTGCAACCGGCCTGGCGGCATCGTGGATGCAACGATGTCGGAGCGTCAGCGATCTGATACCTGTGAATGTTTCGGAGCTCGACCCCAACCCTAAATTGACTTACTATAGGGGCCTAGATCATTACCAACACGATTTGGGGGTTCCTTATTATAAGTATAGTATAATGGTCCCCAAAACCCTATTCTAAATTATTAGGGCCCCTATCTTATTCGTCTTTATCTAACGGTCAACCGGAAATCTTGAGAGAGATCGACCTGGCATCCTTGCTCCCTATATAGGCCCTAGACCCTGCAAGTTCCCATGAGGCCTCGCGTCGAACTCCAAAGAATAAATCCCCTGAAATCATAAAGCCCAAAAACCCTGCACTCTTAGTGATTTCGATTCAGTCTGGTAGTGGCTATGCTCTTTCTCCCGGTCGTGGCCGTAGTCGTCATAGTGGTAGTCATAGTCGTAGCCGTAGCAGTAGCAGCAGTAGCAGGAGTAGCAGCACCGGCGGCAGGAGGAGTAGGAGGAGGAGGAGGAGCAGGAGAAGCAGTGGCAGCAGTCGTCGTAATCGTAGCCGCGCAGTCTTAGTCCGGTTCTGCCAACCCACAGATTCTTCCCAATCAGAGGAATCTTTGAGTAACTCACGCGCTGCATAGACATCTCGGAATCTCGTCTCCTGTCATGCCTCGCTGCAGGCAAGCACGAAGTTTGTCTGAACCAGAATTTCACGTGTAGAGCGCCAAACTGTGACGTGTGGGCCAAGGCAGGCACTGTGGTTGGTGGTGCCATTGGTATCATCCCAGCCCTGCGCCTCGACGTGCGAACCTTTTCTGAGTGGTTCACATAGGTCAGAGTTTTCAGAAAGTCGGGGGGCCGAGTAGGATCCTAGAGCAAGAAGCCTCCATATGATTTCGTGTAAAGGTGCATTCATATAGATGTCACTGATGTTCTTTCAGGTTCACTTTCGGCCTTTCCATCCCACTGGGCGCTGCCATCGGTGGCGGTGCAGGCAGATCTTGGTTTTGGATTTCGACTGCGAGTTTGAGGCCTTAAGGCGATTAAGACGCATCTTGTTGTTTAGGGTTTAGGGTTTTGGGTTTAGGGATTTCGATTTCGCAGGCCTCGCCGTTGGTGCGGCGGCGGGTGCCACGGCTGGCGCTGTTAGCGGCGGCGCTGCTGGCGGCTTGGACCTGGAAAGAGAAAATTGGATGTGCTTGAGGCAGCCATCGGTCCTGTGCCATAGGTCGTGTGTTGGAGGTTGCCCGTGCTGTCTTTTGATGTTGTCGGCCGCTTTTGGTCTTGGGGCCAGAGGTTCCGGTCGTGAAAGGGTTTCTGGGAGACTACACCCAAAGAAGCCCTGCAATGTAGCAACTTGTATGATTATCCAAGGGACGTGAGCTAGATGTCCGAACTCTCAATCCCTCACCCGGCAGTGCCCGAACCTTAACACGGACTTAGGATGCACCTTAAAAATATAATAATTAAAACTTGAAGAGTCCCTACTTGAGTACCCATATGCCCCCACTTACCAAATCTTACCAAGTCCGCAAGCCTCCATGTACCTAAGTCTGAGGCTACGGCGCCTACGCCAAGCGCGGGCAGCTCCATGACCAGCACGGGCGCAGATTACCCACACAGCCTAGAATCCCAGAATTCCGCAACCCAGAATAGGATCCCTTTGTAGCTGTACTGTAGTAGGATCCCCGTAGAGTTGTAATGCAAATTGATCCCTTTGTAGTTATAATGTCATGCGATCCCTCTATAGTTGTAATGTAAGAGGATCCCTTGATACTTTAACGACCATATTTGATTCAAGGCTTCCTGGGCCGTTTCGGCAGACTCTCGAGTCGATACAAAGGGTGTTATGGTGCCTGGGGTTAGTCGAGAACAGGCATGGGTCGAACCAGCAACATGACGGGGGGATTTACCAAGTGCTCACGACATGGGGGCACGGTACTTGGAGGAACGCACTCCGCTGTTCGTCAGTCAACATTTCTGCAGCACCATCAACTTAAAGATGGCCATGTTATTCCTCGCCCTCTGTTCTCCGTGTGTGTTTGCAAGCGAGCAGCAGCTCCACTCGACTCTATACCCAAAAAGTGCTCCTCCTGACAGTCCGCCACACGGGCTTCCGATGCACACGTCAACGTCGTCATGGTCATGATCATCTTTACACAAGCATTGCCAACAAGGGACATCGTGACAGCCCGTGGGCTCAGTGTACTCTCAAGCACACACATGCTGCTCAGGATCAATGAGTTCCGACAGAGCACCATGAACAAGGTCTTCGAGTTCCGACAGGGCACCGTGCACAAGGCCATTCACGCTATCCTGTGTGCATTTATGCAGCAACATGTTGTCATGCAGGGTCGCTGGTAGTATGTTCCACTCCGCGATGTTAGCACCCGTTCAGCAAGTCCGCACACTCGGGGCATCGAGCCCGCTACATGCAGTAAGCATCGGGGTGTGGGATTGCGAGTGCGTTTCAGCAGACGGGAAGGTTTCCACCAGTGTGGATGCCGTGAAGGGCAAGGCAGTCGCGTCTGCGCACCTTGGTCGGCAAATGCAAGTATTCTGTACCGGTTGAGACTGGATGAACAGTTCCTCCTCTCCAGCAGTGCAACAACCTGAGCCCACCTGAAACCCGAAACCCTCAACACCCTAAGCCCACAACCCTTGCGCCCTTAAACCCCAGCCCTGCTCCTGAACCGCAATTCCCGAGACCCTAAGCCCTGAAACTCCCAACCCCTAAATTACAAAAATTCCTTGGTCCTAGAGCCCAACACGTCATTTGTTTGGAGGCAGTTCCTCAAGGACAAGGCTGCCGAGGTGCTTTCAACGCTTGCTCTAATCCCCCGGTGCGTCACCCTCAGCCGTAAAACCTTAGATAACCTGAACCCGAAAACCGAAAACCCTGCAGCCCGATTGAGCCCTAAAAGCTGCAAGGTTCAACCGCGATCGGGTGTTTGAGCACTTACTGGCACTCTTCCTTAAGGGTTCTTTAATATGTTTCTACTACGAACATACCTTGCGGCCGCCACTCAGTAACAGTTGGGTACTGTTTTTATCAGGTTTTATGACAATATCAATATATATATATATATATATATATATATGTGTATATCGTATATATGTATGATCATATAATGTTGCATTGTATACTTACACAAATGTATGAGGCTCTCAATAGTACCCTTGTTATAGGTTGTTCCTGCATGGGGGCACAAAACCATACCCTGGAGGCTCGCATGCGCCTCTCCGGAGCCGCAAAGGCAAAGGCTGCCTGAAGCCACCAGCAACCTGTCTTATATATATATATATATAATATACATATGTATCTACATGTACTTGTAGAGAGCGTGTGTGTGCGTGTTTGTGTATATATATATGTATGTTCTGTTGTGTTCACGGGTCTTCTGAGGCCTTTGGGCAATATCAGGAGGGCTCCAGGGTCTTAAGACGGATGGTTTAAACCTGATCTTGGAGACAGGCCTGTGCACACAATTGCCGTGTAGCATTCGTGCTGAATGCACTGAGCCATGCAAGTACGCATAAGTCCTTCTCCGGCACTGAGGCACATGCTTGATGTCAGTGCCTCATTTAAGAGGAGGCTGGCTGAGGGAACACCCAATGCCCAAGACGCGATTCCCCCAAAACATGTCCCCTTGGCTAATATCATGGCCGACATCAGCGTCACGCTGATTTTCGCAACATCGGGGCCATATCATCATCATCATCTTCACCATCATCATTACCACCAGCACTACCATCACCGTCTTCTGCCTGCTCTCCATCCATGCCGCCTCATCGTCGTCTTCGCTGTCGTCATTGACATTGGTGTTATTTGGACAACGTAGTCTGTTATCACAAGTGAAAACTGACTTGCTTAGCTGCTTTGCCATTCATATGTATAGCTTCTTACATTTCTTTGCTCCTATTCTGTGTCATTCATATGTCTATATAGCTTCCTATCCGTCATTATTCATGGTTCCCAATTCTGAAGTCTTCTTCCTAGCTGTCCGTATGAGTCTCATTCGCAACTTGCCTTCCTGCCTGTCTTTCTTATGCAGCCCACCTTTTGATGCGGATCTACCTGATTTTGTTGCAACTGTTTCCAACAGTATCCGGGGTACCTTTGTACATGCTGGTGATCACATAATTTATGACCATCCCACCCTATGGCTATGGCTTTTCGTTCTTTGACGAAAGCGCTAAGTTGAGTAGTGACATCGCGGTTGCCAGAACCCGTACGTGTTGCCCATGTGTGTTATGCTTGTTTGTTGGTGCTTTCCTGAAGAACAACTGCAGGCTGTCAGTCAACGATCGCTAAGATAACTTGCAGACGCTGTCCTTCTGACATGTGCATTAGACCTCGAAGCGATTCTGTTTTTTGCCGGCAGAAAGCAGGATGGAAACCTTTTCCATGAGAAACCCACGCATGTAGGCAAGTTCCGGGGTTGGATGTCTCGTCAGTCTAGAGCATTGAACCTCCCGTAAGCCAAAGTGTTGGACCTTCCTCCGCGTTTCATGTGCCCGAACCGGTCGTCTACTTCACCATGGATCCTAAAAAGTCCTAAACCCTAAGCCTTGAATCCGAATCCCTAAGCCCCATGCTTTGAATCCTAGCGCGTGCAGGAGCTGCACAGGCAGGAGGTCTTTGCAGCTCTTCTGAGAGCTCCCGAGCGCGCTTGGGCTGTCTGAGGGGGCAGCGGTGGCGGTGGGTCCAGCTGTCTCCCATTCAAAATAACAAAACTAATAGCAGCAATAGCATAAGTAGTAGTAGTCGTCGTCGTGGTCGAAGTCGTAGTCGTAGTCGTCGTCGTAGTAGTAGTAGTAGTTGTTGTAGTAGTAGTAGTAGTGCACCGTAAGTACTACTATTTTGGCTATTTTAGTACTCGTAATATACTCAGACCATAGCCGAACAGTTGCCAGCAGCAGTGACATGCACAGCTCAACACAACCTGAGGTCGTGAACATGGTGTTTCTTCAAGGGCGTGATGCAATAGGTTCATACTCTTTGCTCATTCATTGCAGACACAAGCTTGCACCTACACTTCTCCTTTGTTTGTTTGTATGTATGTATGTATGTATGTCTGCGCATGTACGCATGTATGCATGTATGCATGTATGTACATATATGTATATGTACATGTTTATACATATGTATATGTATGTATGTGTGTATCTATGCTTGTATGTATGTGTGTAATGGTATGGTCCAATGGTATGGTATGGCATAGTATGGTATGGTATTCCATGGTTGTATATATGTACGGTATGCATGGTACGTATGGTACGTACGGTATGTATGGCATGTAGGTATGTATGCATGTTGGTATGCTGGTATGCTGGTATGCTGGCATGCTGGCATGCTGGCATGCTGGTGTCTGGTGTGCTGGTGTGCTGGTGTGCTGGTATGGTATGGTACGGTATGGTAGGTATGTAGTATGCTGTACATGATTGTGCGTATGTATGTCTCCTTGTGATTAAGCTTCTTTAAAGCCGAGGTTTGCCGGGCGTAGGCCTTTGTATTGAAATGCTCAGGCGCGGTTCCGGATAGCTCGCCCTGTTTTCCATTTTGCATTCCCCGCCGACGGGCGGCCCACATGGGACAGGTTAGGACCGTCTCATGGGGACTTTGCACCGTGAAGGCCAATTAGCTGACATTAGTCCTGTGTGCATGCAGCCTTGTTTCGCCAGAGCATCAAGGTTCCAATAGACGCCCAAGGCTTGCCAAGACTGTGGCGGGCTGCATGTACTCAGGGAGGCGCGGAGATCACCCGCTTGCTCAGAGCACATCTTTTTCGCCCCGACTGCAGGTTTCCATTCGCTCAATTCGCAACTTTGGGTGTTCTCTGCAAGTGGCGTAGGACCTTTGTTTACAGCAGTATCCCGATATTAAACGTACCTAGGACTAAAGACGACAAAAACCTAGGTTCGAAGGTCGTCGTGTCCTTGCCAGGCAGAAACACCTGAGGGGCCTGTTTTGCAAAACCCTCTGCACAGTGCTCGGACGGGCGAGAGGCATGTGGCACTCCTCGGCACGAATCTTCGCATTGCTGCACAGAGTCGAGGCGCGAGAAATATGTCTTCAACAGCGACCCTCAACTGCAAAAGCGAAGCCGCACATCAGGCTGGCATGCAATAGCAAGGTGGAGACAACCAATGCTAGTGTGCCAAGGGCAACTTGCTGAAACATCATGACGTGCTACCCGTAGATGTACGCTGTTCAGCATCCGTGGCCTTGCAAGATACTTTCCAGAGTTCGAAGCGCCCGTGGATACCTGTTTCGCCCAGCGGGCTGCTTATACCTCGTCATCTCAACGAATTCTCTGCAACATGCAACATTCTCAACCCGGGACTCGAGTTATCTCGAGACTCTAGACTTTAGGATTTGGGACTGCAGTGATTTTGGCTTAGGTGTTTTGTTTGCAGCCAGCTTTTCAATATTCGATTGCCCGAAGCTTCTCGTTCTGCCTCTTGCCGAAACCCGTGGTGAAACCTCGAAGCCCATCAGGGCCGTACCTTGTCCCTGAGGTCCTTCGAGATACGCCTAAACTTACTGCAAATCTCCTATGCAAAGGTTCACACTCCTGGCCTGGCGGTTCCCCGCATGACCATGCCGGAGGAGATTGGCAATTTGAGTGTTTTGGGGGTATACCCTACCAGAATAGGGACACCAGGGCCACATTAATACGAATGGGAAGCTGGCTTTTTGAGTCTCCCTCTATGGACCACAGCTGCATCGACTTTACAATTTAATGCAGCGCTTTTGGTTGAGGGTGCGAAAAACTTAGCCTTACAAAGCCTCAAGCGTTCCAGCTCCAGACAAAGGCTGAGGGCAGGCATGTACCTTTCAGGATCTGGAGGCGTGAATGGTCACCTAAACCCTAAACCCTGAACCCTAAGCCCTAAAGATACCTCTCTTGAGTTGTTTGTCTGGGGGTCCTTCAGGATGCACCTCGGAAGCCTTAAAGCAGGGATGCGCAGGACTTTCTTGGCCCAAACCCCACAGCCGAAGCATCTGCACCCGAGGCATTGAAATTCTCCGCCCACATCCGCCCAAAACTAAAATTCGCCCATCCCACTCCCCGAAGCAGGGCACAACCCCAAGACCCGAAGAGCTAAAGCTAAAACCCTACAGTTCTGGAGCTCGGCGAGCCAAAGTCCTAAGCTCAAACACCTGAAGAGCTTCCCTTCAAAGGGGATTTCCTAAAGCTCTAAAGCCCTAAGCCCTGAACTCTAAACCGCAACAACCCCCAAAACCCCTGAACTCCTAAACCTCTAGGTCCCTAAATCCCTAAACCCTTAAGCCCCTTTGTCGAAGACCAAACCGCTCAACCCCTACAGTCCTTTAGCCCCAAACCCCTCAAAGAGGAGCTGGCGAAGCTCCTTGGGGCCTGGGCGGCGAAGCTCGTGGCCTCGCCGGAGTCTTCGGAGCTCGAGGCCTCCAACCAGTAACTGGGCGGTAGCATTTTAAGATGTTTTTGTTAAATACAAAGTTTGTTGTTTGAGAAAGGTTGTTTAAGCAACTAAAGGTTTTGGATTCCTAGTCTGTAATAAATGAATGTATGATGATTCTGATGATGGTTGCTATTAGTAATTTTTCCGGGTTGCTATCATTATGACCCTGATCACAGTCATCATCATCATCATCATCATCATCATCGTCAGGTTTACCGCTGCTACGATATACAATCAGGAGTAGTATTACTGCATTTGTTATTGCAATTGTACCCGTAAATATGTTTATCACCACCACTAAACTTATTGTTCTCGTTTGTCTGTTAATGTTGTGATAGTTTTTATTTCCTTTTGGACTATGCGGAGTCCTCTTGTTATCTACTACTGCCTGGTTCATAGCCACCTTATGCCCGAAGGCAGCCATGACGATCACTATGTCACTGTGTAGCAGGAACTGACGTCCACAGCTTGGCGTGTTGGTTTGACGCTTTAAATTTCTGTGTGTTGGGTGTAGTGTTGACGACTGAGGATCAGTGATGTTACATTCAAAAGGAGGGTCTCCAAGCAGCACGCGTCTGCAGCGATGTTTGGCAACAGTGTTTTTCACAGTCGGCTTCAGTTAGATGCCCTCATCCCCGCAAGCGTCGAAGCAGATATGGCCAGACCCAAGACACAGTCAGCAAAGAACACGTTATGACATGAGGTTTCGTCAGCTCCAAACCTCTGACAGCCGCATGTCAGCTGTGCGCGAATTGGGATACCGTGTCAGGACAGTTGTTGAGTAAGAGCTCGCTGAAACCGCTGACTTAGCACAGAAGACAAATCCCCCTCCCCCACGTGCTCTGCTAGATCATAAGCTGTCCGGAGCTCATCTGGAGTCAGGGCATCATCCTGTCGCCGTGATGTGAATGGCATAAATGACCAGTCCATGGCACAGGCTAACCTGGCCACACCCTTGCGCCGTAGCATCCTGACTAGCCCCTGAAAATGATCTCCACCAAAACGCTTCCTCACAGAACCGTACTCTTCCCCGCGCTTCTTTGCAGGGCCCCTCCCCATTGGCAGCCAAAGGTGAGGCTGTGGAGGCCTGGACATAGCGAAAGAGTCATGCTGAATATGAGAGACATGCCGACACAGCCGAGTCTGCAAAAGATGAGCATGTGCGGCAACACACAGCGACAGACCGTTGTTTATGATGAACTGCCAGAGGGCAGAGACCTAGACTAGACAATATTCAGCAAGGAAGCTGTAGGAGCATAAACATCTACATGCACCTGTATGTATCTAATATAATATGTAGTCGAGGAAAGTAGACAAGCGCACCCATGAACATACAAGAGTACATAGAAGCATAAAGTGTACCCACTCGTATTATGGGAAACGAAGTGGAGCATTTCCTGCTAGTATGTAGCTTTGTTGAAGTTTAGTTTAGGTTTAGCCTTACCGCGATTCTTTCTCGAGTAATCTAGTAATGGCAAAGGTGTCAGAGTGTGTTTATACTATGTGTTCACATGTAGCAATCTGTAATGATACTCACGCGCACAACGATATGGACGTGTCGGGCGAAATTGGAAACACACAGTGCGTATTTATACATATACGCGTTTATACATATACAGATACATATATGTGTTCGCTGACATTCCCAAACCCCTGATAAGAGATGAAAATCAATAAATAAATACGCACGCAACTGTACATATATCACATATACGCGTAGTATAGTACGTAACGGTACATATATCACATATACGCGTAATATGTATACATTAAGTACATGTGCATATTACATACACATGCAGAGTATATATATATATATATATACTTACACTCATATTGGCTATCCAGCTGCGGCTCAGACACTCATCGCAGAGGTCTTGATTCGTTTCGAACGCCCCGTATGCCGCCCAGGGCACACGGCACCCCCCCCCTCACGAATCGGTCATGAAGAAAGACGAGGCCGAAGATGGCGCAGGTGATGGTGACCTCAACGATGATGGTCGAGCTCTTGCAATGTTGATTTCGAACCTTAAGCCATGAGGGTTTACAGCCGCGCCTTTGCCGATCCGTTGTAGGGCATCGACGCTGTGGCCGGTGCTCTCGAAGCCGTTTCCTGGCTGCATGAGGAGAGCGTGACTAGGGCATCGAGGTGTGAAGAGGTGATCGAAGTCTGATTGTGCCTGGCCTGGCCTCCATCGCAGGGGCATGGGAGTTTCTACCCACCCACATGCACATGCCTTGTTGAAAGCCTCGAGCTGGGTTCCTTCCAAAGGCACAAGGCTTTTCCGAGTCTAGACTATCATAGGGATAGGGATCCCGAACGCCTTCACATGGCCTGCTGACTTTGGAAAAGTCCACGAGAGCCAGGTGCACCGGACGATCCACAGATGTCGAACCCTAGGACCTCCATGATCGGAAGTGGATTCAGCTTTGGCTTGCTATGGGGTCTGTTGTGTTTGAGGGTTTTGGGACTCGGTGCGGGTGCCTTTCTCTCAAGGAAAAGCTGTCATGCGAATCCTGGATAGTGCGAGAACCGTGACAGGAATAGTCTCTGCAGAAGAGTTGGCGGCCCTTTGCCGACCTGCCCTGTGCCTTGGCCAAAGTCAGAAACTATTGAGATTCCCCAAACCTGTCGGATCGAGTGTCAGATGGCTTTCCCTTCGCAATTGCTATCCCAAGCCCCAAGCTCGGAAGAGACCGCAAAATTAGCTGCTTGGCACCTCCACCAGCTCTACAACCTGTTGAATCATTGTCGCTTCCAGGGTCCCTGTCAAGTAAGCTACTATTGGAGCAGGTACCTTGTATGGATTGTTGTTTTGCACAACCTCCCAGGTATCTCCAAGTGGAGGTTGCCTTTTCGCCTCTCGCTGACTTGGAGGCTCCGGTGCAGCTTGTCCACAAAGGGCGGGGTGCTTACGTGCTACAGCCTACAGAGTGACAGCGTGTTTGACGGTTCACCGTGTTGCCACGATCTTCCAGCACCAAATTGGCGATCTTGTCACTGCAGTCGTCTACCGGCGTTGGTGCCCTCAAAACATCCGACAAAAAGTCAGTCCTTCAGCAGTTGTCAGCTGTTCTTGTGCATTGTTCGGCTGACTTCCGGCAACTGTCGGCTGTGGGTGAAAGGTACTCAATACTCAGGTACTCGCAGCAAGGATGACAGAGATGGGCTCCAGTCGACCTGACCCATCTTCGGAGCCACCCCCTCTTCATGCGTCATGACACCCCTGCATGCGCATGAGAGTTGCGCAAGTGGCATCACTAGATACAACGTCCGATCGGAATCTCGAAGCTGCAAAAACAAGACGGCCTAAGTAAAGAAGGCATATTCCTGAGCGTATTTAGTGGTCTGCCGTGTCGCAGGGCGAACTCACGGACACCGGGCTCCTTTCCCTGGTGGACCTCCCGAGCCCAGACACCGAGACTCTTTGGGAGACGCAGGACCGAGCATGAAGACTCGATATCGCTACAGCCACGCCCGTTTCGTGTCCCGCGCTTTGAAGCTATTGTAAGCTGCAAAGCCGGTCTTTGGGATGTCTTTGGACCTCGTGAGCAGCTGCACTTCAGACCCGAAAGAATTGGTTGTGCAGGATGCCCAGGCACTCTGCCGCGCGGCCTTGCGCGAGGCAGATGGTGCGCTGGCATCACACTCAGGACTCAGGGAAAGTGTTACTCTCAAGTTTGACAGCATCCGGGCATAAGATACTAGGACAGGCAGACTAAGACCTCGAAGTTCTCGCGTCCCATGCCTTTGCAATGTGGCAAAGGTTGTCATCGATGCCTCAAAGTATGAAGTCCCGCTGCAAGCTTGGATGGAAGCGTGACGAGTCGCCACAGTTGAAACTGTTCTTCCAACGCTTCCTTTGCAACCTGGGAAAGGGCTACGCCCCAGGAATGCACACTCCGAACTTGGGTTGCAGTGAGCTAGCTCTTTCAGGTAAGCTGCTCATCAGAAACAGCATTCAACATCCCAAGAACGGACTACTTCACGTAAACATGGATCCAGGCAGTGGATGGGCGGCTTGCTGCGAGAGGCGTTCGCCCAGGACTTGGCCTGCTGGGTGCCGGGGGCACTTTGGGGCATCGGCTCCCAGACAGTGGTTTCTCATAAGACATATAAGAGTGAGGACGAAAGAGTGTGAGCTTCGAGAAGATACGGCGGATTGATTCTTCTTCGGTGTCTACGGCTGCTGCATTCTGCACTCCACATGCGTCCCAGCATGCGCAGTGCGTCTGATTTTTCTGAATCTCTTGCATGGTGATTTCGCACGAGAGCACGCTTACAACCGCTTAGGGATCGCACCAGGAAACAGGCGGCCTGCGTCGCGACGATGCTTGGATCGTTGCCAACCGCATCGATCAGCTCCCAGAATTCTTTTGCAAGGACTGGCTGCTTGCTTCAATAACAGATTGCCCTAAAACCCCTGATAGCTAAAGCACCCTGGGTGTCGGGGGTCTAGAAGCCCCATGCCTCGCGAGCATCTTTCACGAAAGATTGCACAAGTAGCAGTAGAAAGGACGAGGGCAGAGATACAGTTATTTCGCGTACATGTCATCCTCCAGCTTACATTTCAGAATCGTCGTGTGCTCATGGGCTTCATTGTACTGCTGCTTCGGCCATACAGCGGCCCCTCTGACATGCAAACCCAAACCCTGGACGGCGCACTTGTGCAGGACGGGCCAAAGGATGTCTGCAAGAAGGTCTCGCAACGACAGTACCGCAACCACAAGGACGTGATCGTTTCGGAGGACTGAAGCTTCGGTGGGGAGTGAGCTTGATAAGGACCCTTGAATTATGTCATGCTCCAGCTGCAGAGTTATTTCCCCAAGCTGCTGTCTCTCTTTCATGCTTTGCCGGTCAGGATCACGTTATCCCGATCTCTGCGCGGCTGTCGCTGCTAGCTATGTATGGCAGAGAGAAGGCACGCTGCCGTAGACCTCCCGCAGCCCGAAGCCATGAAGTGAGATTTCGTTTCTCGGGCATGCCGATTTTCAAATTTCTGGTTTGCCGCCGGGAGCAGAATGGGAGGGTCTGAGTGTATGTCGAATCCGGCTTCCTTTTCTACGACGAACTATCGTTTTGATAGGGTATGATAAGGTCTTTGCTTTGAGAGGACTAAGGTGACTAAAGTACTCGCGATGCTATCGGCGAGGGTCATGATGGAACACAGCATCAGCAAACTCGAAGCCAAGCAAACCGCTGTGGCAAAAGTAGCGTCAAGAGATCATACAAGGAACCAGTACTGTCAAGTGAAGAAACACGCCGTACTTGACTGGAAGTTAGAACAATGTCATGCCAGACAGTAAGGCCACACCTACACACATCCTGAATGATGTTTGTTTTTCCCTTCAGCAGTGCACAATGGTGTCAGGTCCGTGCAGCAGTAGCAGCAGAACCACATAAAGGACAAGACACACACGCACAACATGGTATCAGCGCAACTTATAAACGGAAGAAAGAAATGTCAGGCAGGAGGTGATTGTAAATGTCGCCAGTATAATGAGTCATGTCGGCTTGTACTCTCACAACGGCACAGCATAGCAACAGTGCAGTTGTATCTTAAGCGGTATCAGGATGCGGGATCGCATTAAGGACGGAGGGAATGATGCTGAAACAACGTACAGCCAGAACAGCTTCAGGCAATGCAGGTGTGAAGTGCGACAGCCCAGGTTGCAAGATCGAAGCATGTGTCTCAAAAGACTGTGGTGTCCAAGCACTGGTCAACATGTAAGCCTTGGTAAGGTTCGAGAGCCCTTGTCTGCACAGCTCGTAGCACGCTTCGATCGGCAACCATGGTTTGGCACCCAGCCGGCATTTCGGGTTCACGGCGGTTTACGGTTCAGGTGCGCCTTCGGTGGTTTGGGGTCAAGAGAAGAGATGGCAGGTACCGAAAGGATGCGATGAAAGGATTGTATAGTTCAGTGAATGGGATTGGTGGAGCTCTGGCTTGATAGTCTGATGGTGTTGAGGTATGTGTTGGACGGTGGCAGGTATTTTGTTGCACAAGCCCTCTGTTTGGTGGCCGTCTTAAGGGTCTTGGTGGACATTCTTAAACGTGCGGGAGATGTCCGAGCAGGAAGCACGTCGGCTCTGTTCTGAAGTCCTCGTTGCAGGTTTGCTCAGCTTTGCTCGCTGATCTTCGGCATCCAGTGGATGAGCAAAGCCCACTTCTGAGAGTCAGGATATGATACACCGACATGATGTGCTCCATGACTTGGACAGGCGTGTTGTTATTGTTGCACACGACTTGAGCAGTTCTGTTGCTATTTTCCGTAACAACAGAAGGACATCGGGAATCAGTAGGCTGTTTACGTAGCAGTTCTCACGCTATACTCTACAGTGAGAGGCTTGATCCGGAAGTGCTTTGTGCTTTGCAAAGGTCCAAGACTTGGAGCAAACAAAATGGTCGCCCCCTCAGTTTGCATCGTCCGCCCCTAGCCATGCTTAGGAGCCTGATGACGACTTATACGAGGGTTCTACAAAGGTTTCCATGATAAGGCTGATAAGGGTTGTAATGATGATGGTTTCCTATGGCTTTACATAGATCCTGGAAGAAGGTCCTTCTTCAGACTCGCGTTTGCCCATAAGCCCCTACTACGCATACCACAAGGGACCATTCCTGCAAGTCCATGCGACGGCGAAGGTCGCTTCTGGGCGCGGTCTAAGATGCTGCCATTACCCTAAGCCACTTTAGGATAAAAGTCGCGGAGGCGAAACTCCATGCGAGAGCTCCACCTGATGGGACAGGTGCGGAGATGGCAGTGTTTGAACTTTGGCTGCGGTTTCTAGGAGTGTGTAGCAATTTCAGCTCCAGAGAGACCCA
The DNA here is from genome assembly GCA_003297005.1 of Symbiodinium sp. clade A Y106. Classification (NCBI taxonomy): domain Eukaryota; class Dinophyceae; order Suessiales; family Symbiodiniaceae; genus Symbiodinium; species Symbiodinium sp. clade A. Next base: position 106,641 of record BGNK01001500.1, on the reverse strand, counting down.
GGAACCGTGTAATGTAGGGGCCTTCATAATTAGAATAGGGTTTGTGGGGTTTCCTTTTACAAGTATAGTATAATTTCCCTCAAAATCCTATTCTAGTTATTATATGGCCCCTACAGCTGGCATACGGTATTTTATGAAAGCTGCACTCCTCAAAAGCTGCTGTGCCCAAAAGACAAGCATCGCAGGTGACTGGGCCTTTGGCAACCAGCGTTCTGAAGACGGCCAGCCTTGATTGTTTGTTTGTTTGTGCTGAGACAGTGACATATCTTCTGGGGTTTGAGTTTTCGATCGCGTGGCCTGGCAGAAATCTGTCCAAGGAACGGGAGGTTGCTGGCCCTCATCAAGTGCTGGTTGGATCTTCGGCACGCGTGCTTGGCACGATAGCAGTTTCGACGTTACCTATGTTGCTGTTGACGCACGATCGGGGGTGGACATGTACATGCAGAGGTGCGCATGCACTTCTGAAGCTGATTTGTGTTGGGCCACAGTCAACAGGCCAGGCAACCAGACTTGATTGCTTTTTCTGCCAATTTCATTGCGCAATTTGTCTGATTGAACATCAAACCGCCGGCCCCCACCCTGAGAACCTCGGCCGCCGACGAGTCCTCAAAAGAAACGAACACCAAATCCGCAGGCCTATGTGAAGATGCTTCCCCATTCTGTCGAACGAGTCATGCTGGAGCTTTCGCTCCTCGTCTCGCCGGGCACTTGCAAACAGCCGCACCCGCTTTGCAAAGACTTTCCGACCACAAACCCCGTAGCTTCCCTTAGCCTGCACCCAAGACCTAAGAAGTAAGAAGGTCGAGTTGGCATCTCGTGCTAGGCACGAGAAAATTCGATTCCACACTCGCCATGTCGCTTTTGGAAGCCTAGAGACTGTCGTTGGCTCTGGCAAACACACTTTCTTGGATTGATGCCGCCCCTCTGATCCACACACCTTCCGAGCATGCTTTGTGTTGGCAATCTGGCAGGGGCCTCTTGCCCAAAGTGCTGGAAAGCAAGTCGATTGTTACTCGCCGCAGAGTGTTCCGATGCAGCTTGAGGTCTTTTTGCTCTGCCCTGCACAACTTGGATGGCACGTCTGCCACGATCAATGCCGGCACCCCAACGGGTTCTGACCAAGACCATGCTTGGTTGTGCAGCAGGACTTGCAAGCTGTGCCGCCCGACTGTCAGTTTCAGCTTCGCCATGGAGTCGGCCTCAAGTAGGGCAAGTAGGGAGCAGCCGAACAAAAAGACAACGTCATTTTGCGACCAGCTCCAAGTCGTTGCGTGGCAAGAAACAAATCGAGGCCTGCCCTTCACATGCAGCACTAGTTAGCTGTCACTAGCTGCAAGAGGCGGGTCTGGGTCTTTGCGCCCTTGTCCGCCATGGGACCACCTGTCAAGCAGCCACAATGGCTCCTGGGACAGCGGTTATCCTAGTTATCCTTTTCGTGCATTGACATGCCTGACCTGGCTGCGTACCTTTCGTGTGCCAGATCTTGGCTGATTTTGTGCGAAGCCTTTCCAGACTGCTTGCTAATGACCGTCGATGACCTTCAACATTCGCGTCTTCTGAATTCAGTAAAATTCAGTAGCTTCATGTTGCTTCCTCACGTGTCTGCAACAGTTGCCCGCGCCAAACTCGGAGCGTGCCAGCAACTTTGCCTGACGAGGATGGTGCCGCATGAAAGGGAGCTCTACCACGCCGCTATCCACAACGACTGGAAATCCGACACGCGGCAGCTTTGGACAGCTCAGGATTTCGACTTGCTGTAGCATGATGAGAGAAGGAGAACCTTTGTCTAGACATACAAGGGGTCCTAACTGCAGCAGTTACCACTGGGCTTTGCTTGTTACCTATATATTAGACTTGTATGTAAGTAAGTAATTTCGATCAAGTAAATTACGATCAAGTAAGTAAGTATGTAGGCATGTACGCATGCATGCATGCATGCATGCATGCATGCATGCGTGAATGTACGTATCTACGCATGAACAAATTGCAGCAGGACTTTGAAGGTATGTGCCTTCGGCAGCTAGGTAGCGAAAAAGTACAAGGAACAATGCGTCGTTCTCGAGCATAGTGCACGGACAACAGTTGCCCGATGTTGCCACCAATTGCCAGCATCGCCGACATCCGCATACCATTTAACTTTACGAACAACTCCTCCTGCGGAGTGGCGAAGGCAAAGACTTAAGATAGAACTCGGAAACTGGACCTGCCGTTGCTGAAGAAAAGTACAGAAGGTGAGGCGGCTTGTGCAGCATGGCCTGCGCATGGACTCAAAGGCAGCGGAGCAGGCACAATGGTTGTAGGCTGGGGTTCCTGATAACCGTGCGCATTTGCCCTGTTCGTTTAGTCAGAGTGTCGGTTCGCCAACTGCATAATGAAGCTTTATTAAGCAAACGCAAAGCCTTCACCTTCGCCATGACTGTCCTATGAATGTGTCGATCCGGAGATTCTACTGCCAGACATTCTTGTTAAGGCGTGCAGCACATGGCAGACGACTGGCGGTATATGTATGTATCTATATGCATAGTATATTTATACATATATATATACACATGCAGATAGATAGATAGATGGATACAGAGATCAATAGCTTGCTTTCTACTTCGCTCAGCGGTGTGTGCTGTCGCTGTCGTCCAGTAGCCTTTGCAATTGCAGCACCCTGCCGGACCCTGCCGCCAGATGCTCCTGCTCTCTGCGAGCCGCGACCGGCATCTGGACATGCAGATAAGCATGGATGAAGGTGGCTTCGGGTCGTCAGTGCAACATCGAGCGTTCTTGACCGGATACGCCTTGTGCTTGAATGCGTGCTTGGGGTCTGCTTGGGGTCTGCGTTCTTTTAAGTATTGAAAAGCTGTGACCCGAAGCTTTGTGGAAGGCTTGTCGGCTTGCCCATGCAATCTGTTGAAACAGACATGCAGATGACACCTAGGTGGGAGCCAGTCCGGATAATCGTAGAAGGCGGCTGTGCCGCTTGGACTACCGATTCCGACGTTGGTCCACCACTTTCCGCCTTGAAGGGGGACTGTGGGTCCAGACAAGGGTAGTTGCATAGCTTATGGTAGAACTTGTCGGCTTTGGTGCACTAAAGTATTCATTGAGTTTTGCAGTAGATACAAAATGACAGATTCGGGTGTATGCGTCAAGATTCTGAAAGCAATCCGAGGAGCGAGGGTGATTTTTCCTCTGCGAAATCTGTGTGCGACATTACTCGGCCCCCGCTCACCCCTGTATCCGGATCTGAATTGTTACTTGCAGGTATCGTGCTATTCCACTGTGGTCCCGACATGCCAAAAAGACCTCCCCCTCCCCACTCCCAGAATTCCTATTCTATATAGCAAGCAATTATTGATTCGACCCTAAGCCCCTGCCTGGCTCCGGCCCCTGGCTTCTCCCTAAACCCTAAACCTCACACCTGCGCATGACTTCGCCCGGTATTTCTTTCAGCTTCGAGGCCCCAGAAGACACGACTTTCGGTTTGCGGCAGTATACTCTAGTATATCAGACATGGTGCCACAGCATCCTACCCTCAGAACCTAAGAGTTTCAGGAAAGGAGGGATCCTAGTCAAGCCACCTACAACAGTAGGCTCCTTCTCATAGCGGCCCCCTAAAAAAGGAACCCTAAACCCCTAGACCCTAAACCCTACTATGGTGGGTGCTGGCCATGGAGGAGCGTGTCAGGTGAGTGAGGGCTTCTTTCTAGTGCAGGCCTCCACAGGCTCTGTCCTCGCTCTTCGGAACCCTAAACCCTAAATCCCAAACCCCAAACCCAAAGCCCCTAAACCCTAAATCCTGCATCCTGAAGCGTTTCAAAAAGGGACCCCGGCCCTGCTCAGGACCTGAGCTCCACCTCGGGCTCCCGCGCCTTGCTGCTTGCGGCGCAGCGAGGGAACTGGGAGGCGGGGGGCTCTTTTTGGGAGGATGATCTTGATGGTAGCTTTTGGCGTTTCTTGATCTTTTTGGTGGTTTTTGCGACTTGATGGGGTTGGTATTGATGGGAATTAGTGTAGGATTGTCAGGATTTGATAGGGCTATCTAAATGGGATTGTTGATGGGTGTTTGGGTGGGATTCTCATGTGAGTTTTCATTGTGAGGCTTCGCAAGTTCAAGGAGGAGATAGAGCTGTAGAGGGTATGCTCGAAGTTCAGGCATTGATAGGTTCGTGCTGCCAGTGGCCGTGACGGGATGTTGGAGTGGTGGCTTCGCTGGTTTGGGCCAGATCGCGTCGGCGGCAGGGCCGAGAAAAGAGTTGCTAGTGATTATCGAAAGTCAAGCATTTGTTGTCCAGCACCTTCTGCTGGTTTTTCGAGTGTAGGCTCTTCGACGTCGAGAGGCAATACCGTATCAACCGCATCCGGTGCTGGCTGTCTAGCACTCCAGTTCGACATCTTCAGCTTTCCTGCTCTAAACCCTAAACCCCTAACCCCTAAAGCCCTAAAACCCAAAACCCCCGAAGCCTTAGCCAGGCCGTACAGCTGCTGGTGGAGAGAGGCCGGAGCCGACTCGACCGAGCACTTGCAATACAAGGGGCCGGAATAAGTAGAAGCAATATAGGGGTCTAGAAAAAGCCCACACTATTTTAGGGTGTTCCTTATTATAGTTATAGCATTACCCTATAATATGGGGCCGGAATAATTAGAAGTATGATGTTTCCTTAGGGTTCCTTAAGGTCCTTATGATCCTGATGAGTATCTTATAATTTCAAATATTGTATTTTTTGTTAGGGTTTCTTATGAATATCATATAAAATATACCTCAAAACACCATTCTGACTATCAAGGCCCTATAGTAGGACGTCGGTCGTGCTCTTGGAAGACTGTCTATTAGTAGGACTCTGCGCATCGCTACGACGATGTTCGAAGTATTCAAGGTATGATTCTTCAAGAATACCTCCGCAAATTCTGCCGCAAGGTGCCGATCTCACTTCCGACGCAGCGCTGCGGGCCTTCATCGCAGCTGCCTCCGCGAATCGCGTGGACACCGGGTTGGTTCGTCGGTGCGGCGTAGAGTTTCAGAGTCTTGCGTTGCGCGTAGGGATTCAATCGAAGGCTCCCCCCCGCATGTTAGTGAGCAGCTGGTAGAGGTTTGGGGTAGGATTTCTCGTCTACGAGCAAAGTGTTATGGAGACCCAAACTTTGCCTTGAACGAAAAAATTCCCACACTATTTTGGGGTGGGTTCCTTGTTGTAGTTATAGTATAACCCTATAATATCGGGCCGGAATATGGTTGGCAGAGGCTGACTTCGCACGGGCTCTGAGTTGGGACTTGCGGCCAGGCGGGGAGCACAGTACAGGGCAGAACTCAAGGCCCTCGAGGCCGTGAGGATCCATGAGGCTGAGTGTAGCTCAGGCAGCAAGGTGACGGTACCAGTATTCCTTGTTTTGCTAAGGCTGCAAAGGGCAACTTGTTCCAATTTCAGGCACGAAATGAACGGAGGAAATCACGGAACCCTCCTCCAGTGAGGAGTCGGCAGATGGGTTTGAAGCAGCTGGAGCCTTGTATGCCTGACGGGAAGCCCCACCCGTCACTGCATAGGACTCTGTGGCGAAGTTCTTGGAGCACGGCCTGGACCTTGCATCCTGGGGTGGCAGGAAGGCCTGAACTGCTCCAGTAAGCCTAGGTACCCTGGCAGTCTTCGGGAAGCATTCCAGCTTGGTGTTCTTTTACGACCTTGCAGGTTATGCTCGTGGATGAGTTCAGGATATGTGATCCTGGGAGCTTCACGCAGCGTGTAGTTGGAGCACCGGATCGATCTGCGGGCTGTTAGTGAAGCTCGCGGTTAGTCAGCTAGCTTTGTAGTTTCACGCCTCTGCCATGAAGTCGGAGCACTGTGGGTGCAAGCCGTCTTGCGGGCGTGATGCCGTGGATTCACGTTCATACGTTTCGCACATTCACATCGACCGCGCTGTAATTTCTTGCATGTGCGAGTATACGATGCGAAGAATAGGGCATGGAATGAGTGCACTCCAGGCTCTGGTCGAAGCTGGCACTCACGGGTACTTGGACGTGGTCGAGCACCTGGTCTCGACCTCAGTGATTGAGAAAGCACACTGCTAAAGCTCGGTGAGAACTAGGTGTGAAAAGAGGACAGCACTCACAGCAGTTGCTGCGCGTTTCTGTGTTTCTAGCATATATGTAAAGATCTAAGATGCATGTGCGTGTGCATACTCGTGAGGAAATTTACATACGGCCGCGTGTAAGAACCATCACATCCCCGCGAAGCCTTGTGCAGATCCCACAACTCTGAACCCCAGTCTCACAACACAGTGGGTCGAAAATCCTGGGCCTGGAATTTCTAACTCCAAAGCATTAAGCTAGCAGAAGCCCTTAGTTTACTTCATCTTCCGACGGCCGCCTCGCAAGGTGCGGAGCAAAGCCGACCTTCGATCCTTTGCCACGTGGCAAAACACGAGACACAGCTTGGCCCTTTCGCTTGAAAGAGGAGCACAGAAAAGCAGCTGTCTGTGTTATATGCACTCGTGTAGACGATAGTACGTATGTATGTATGTACGTAGGTCGGTATGTATGTATGCATGATGTATGTATGCTTTAATGTAATGTAATGTGATGTAATGCATGTAATGTATGTAGTGTGTCAATATATGCAATATATGTAATGTATGTATGTCTGTATGTATGTATGTATGTATGTTTCGCCCACAGAGGCGCCGGAGCTATCAAGCTCTGCCTTTGCTAGCTAGGCGACGACTCGCTCACTGCGTCCTGAAGAAGATGTATGTATGTACGTATGTATGTCTGGATGTCTGTATGTATATGTATGTATGGATGTGGATGTATGTATTTATGTATGTCTGCATATATGTATGCATGCATGATCATGCATGTATTAATTATGTAGACACATAGTAACCGCAACTATCCATCTATCTATCTACCTAGCTACCTGTCTGCCTATCTACATATGTACCCGTCTATTAACCTGTCAACCTGTTTATGTATCTATCGATGTATCTATCAACCTATGAAGCTATGTGTATATACATGTATGTCAGTCTGTATATGTATATGTATGTGTATATGCACATGTATATGTACATGTGCATGTTTATTTCTATGTATATTCATGTATCCTCTTCAGAGGAGTTGTAAGTTGCAAGTTGTGGCTGGAAGCAGTGCTTGGCAGTACAAACATCCATGGAAGCGGCGCTATAAGGCTGGTCGACAATCGCTGTTGGCCGCTGCCGCCAAGGAGCATACGGATGCCGCTGGCTGATGTTTAGCAGGTCGAATCGGTCGAAGGTTGCCAACGAAAGCCCATGGACTTACAGGTTTGGACACCTTAAAGGTAGCCGTCTATTAGGATTGGAGCCTGTAACTTGCCGACATCTTCATGTCGAACCTTGGCTGTCCTTGGCTTCAGCAGCAACAGCAGCAACAGCAGCAGCAGCAGCAGTAGTCATAAACATCATCGTGGCCCAACCAATTGTCACAACAACGGCAGCAGATTCGAATCTTAAGTAGCAGTGCAACCAGAGGTTTTATTCGTCTGAATCGAGAGGCAGATCATTGCTTCCGAACAAGCCGCCAAGTCCTCAGGTGATGCGCTTTCTGGTCGTGAGTGGAGTGGATGTTACCGGAGATGTTGGAGACGTGGTGATGCAGACGGCTGCAGCTTGGGCTGCAAAAGATGAACCGACGCTTTGGTTCATGAATTGACGTACGCGTGCCGAAGCAGTTCAGCAATCATTGCTACCTCTAGCCACGCAGAGAGGCGGCGCGCAACGACGTGCATTTGCTGCAGTTCCTTCTGGACAAGGACGGTTTTGGCTGACAGTGACTGCGGGACGTGCTGCTTCCGTAGCACAACCCACAGTTGCCTCCGTTCACTCGTGTACGTGATGAGCCACCTCGTCCAAGCAGCGTCTGAGAATGAGAAGCCATGAGGCCAAAAGCACAAAGGGCCATCAAGTTGAAACCCGACCAACGAATGACAATGGAACAGGGGCTGACTCTTCAGGATGTGGACTTCACACGTGGGGTGGCGCCCAGCAGCCCAACTGCAGCCAAATAGCAGACTCCCAGCAATCCTCAACCCCTGCACTCTCTGTACTCTGCACCCAGATGCAGAGATCTAGAGACAAATAGACGAATAGATGCAACCACAGTAGGAGTTGGATCCCTGCCCGGCTTGGACAAGCTGCGGAACCGTAGTTTTGGCGGTTGCTTTGGTTGGAATAAAGCATGCCCCAGGCTACGTTCAAGGTTGGAGTGGCTCCATGCTGTGACTATCTGTGACTATCTACTGTTGCGAGCACTAGCAGACTCAGTCCGCGTCAGACCTCCCTGAATCCCACAGCGATACCAGAGGATAAGTCCAGACTCCCGCAAGCAACTCAAGCATGATTAGCTGAAGGCAAATCCCTGGAGAGCGCTGCCCGGTGCCGCAGCTGGGAGGCTGCTCTTTTTTGTTCTTATCTTTCTCTTTCTCTCTTTTAGTCTCTCTCTCTCTCTCTGCATACATGGGTACATCACAGACATGAGTGCCTGAAGCTGCAGTTCTTTTGCCTTGACCTACGGGCTTGTGGAGCGATGATTTATCTCTTCCTTACATTTGACATATTGTTTTCGCTTGCTCTCACCGCCAAAGGAGCAGGCATATCCCAAAAAGCATTTACAGAATAATTCTTACATTGCACGATCCGATTCTTTCCGGCATCAGGAGTTGCAGGCCTGTAGTCTGCCTAGAAGTCGATCGTCCAAATCATGCCGAAGGACCGTTTCATGAAGCTAGAACCCCACTTATGAAGCGAATGTAGACCATTGGCATTTTCGCACAGTGTACCTTCGTGTTTTGCTATAGCATACGGTACTCCCCTTGTCTGCATTTTCGTATACAGTACTATATAACTGTCTCTCCCTCTATACATATACATATGTGTACTATTTATATACTGCTTTGTGCTTGTTACGAACTTTGTACCATGTACAAATGGCTATACTTCACGATGTAGTTGTTGGGTTACGTTGCGGAGTGTGATTTGCTGCCAGGCCCTGCACTTCCTTATTCTCGCCAAGGCGGACGTGTCGGGCTGGTCGGGGTGGCTTGGCACAAGCTGGACAGAAGAGGCTATGCTGTCAAATCACAGCTATATCAAGTAGACAACTGTGGATAAGGAGCAACACATGCGAAATTGGGCTTTTCTTCAACGGTAGTTTCAGCGCACATGAGAGAAATCGCGCATTTCAGATTGCAGCTGCACTGCCTATTCCGTAACCGTGAGCAAAAGCGAACTAGTTCGGTCGTGAATCTTCACTCTATGTTTGGATCCGGCGACATGGTTCTTGTGTTTCTGGCGAGCTTGACTGAAGATGCCCAGGTCTTCTGATGCTAGCCCGAAGCCTCAAGCCCTAACCACCAAAGGCCCTGCGCCATTGGCCACAGGCAGGTGGCCCTCTTAGCTGCCGCGGACTCCAATCGCTTCGCGCTGCTTCGGGTCCTCGAGGATGCCGGCGTTGACCTGACCTCTGCGGCTGGGCCTCCAGAGCCAGGGCTTCAGGGAGCTTCGGAGTTGTTGTGAGAAGCGTTTGAAATATGCAAACGCTCCTAGCTAGAGTTTAGGTTCTAAAAAAGGTTTCGCACTGTATGGTTTGGGTGTTAAAGGGTCCAAAGCTTTGCGCAAGGTCAGGATTTGTCGTGTCGGGGGCGTAGGGTAGTGGACAGTCGAACGGCCCTTGATAGGACCTGCGTGCCTTCTTGCATGTCTTAGTTCAAGCGACTTGAGCAGACAGGAATACTAGGAGCTGCTCAGTTTAAGTCAGAGTCATTCAGGAGCTCTTTTCATTGAGCATGTAGTCATGTAGCGAGGCGCAACGGGACCGCTCACGGACAACAATGCTCGACCTGCCAAAATGCTGGAAATTCTCATCATCACACTGGAGTAGTTCTGACTGACAAACGAAAGGGTGTGCTAGATCTGTGCCATCGGTCCAAGAGACAGCTGGCTTTTGTGCTGCTTGCAACTCAGGAACGCTCTACAATCACATTGGCGCAGGTCGGGCATGTCAGCGTAGTGTCTTCTGAAAGCCTGGCCGAGTCATGAAAGGTCCACGCAAGAGGGTGGAACAAGCTTGTTGGTCAGAGTCTCCGGCTCACAGATCACATTCCCAGCTTCACATAAATTGGGTCCAAAGAATGATTGTCTCTTGACCTTCTTTACACTGGCACCGCCCCCGCTCCCCCCCAACAAAATTGGAGCCCCTTTCGTGCCATGAGCAGGACATCGTTTTGTGTCAGTATGCCAGCCAGACTCCCACTGGTGCAGGCTTCCAACTGCCATCGGGATCGTTTGGAACGGCACTTGGAGGAGTTTACTGCACGGAGCAGCTTTGCCTGCAGCTGGACGTGGGGCTTTTGGTTTGGAGTTCAATCGTGTAAAGTCCAGAGTATAGCAGTGCAGTAATGAACCACATCTTCGTCTTGGCAACCTAGTCACTACTCGTTATACTGCTTGCATGTCGGAGTTTGGAAATTGAAGTGACAGCCCTGTTGGCGCGGAGGCCTTGCCAAGAACATGGACCTGGTGTCGCATGCCTTGGATGTACACGCTCGCCAAGTGGAGGCTGGCATGCTCAACATGTTGCAGATTTCATGTAGTTTCCGGCCAACTGCCAACCATCCAACTCTCTCTTTCCGTCCTATCTGATTGATAATCGTGGACAAACTCCGAAGACAACTGCACCCAGCAGGCGGAGACGTTGGCAAAGAACTCGGATACCGTGGCGGCGGTTCTTTGCCTGCCGAGCTTCAAAAGCAGGGGGGGAGTGGGAGCAAACTTCATGTGGGCAGACGCCGTCTTCGCCGGTTCAGAGACGCACACAGCCTGCAGAAGCCGTTCAGAATGCCTTTCGCAGCATTCGCATATCCCTCAAGATAGCCGACATTCCCACTGCCCACCATCATGCCTTTGCATTTTCAGGAGAGGTCCGAATAATTGCAGTGTTCGAGCTTCTGTGTGAAACTTTCTTTCAAGGCACTGGCGCTGCACCTTCACATGCAGGGCGATGTCGACAAGGCAGTTGGGGCAGGGAAGGAGGGCAAGAATTCCTCGTATTGCGTTCCCTGATATTGAGTGCCTCCTTATTCTCACAGCTGCCATGAATAGTGATGTACTCACTCTGAGCGCCGCTATTCTCATTCCCGCGGCTACTTCCAAAACGGCGACGACGACGACGACTGCTACTCCGGCTTGTTTACCTGCCTACACAAATTCCACCGTACACGAACACAACTACCACTACCCGGGCGCTTACCAGCAGTAGTAGTAGTAGTAGTCGTAGTAGTACTAGTCTTCCTAAGTTGTCGGTTCAGCACCTAGGTAGCTGACTTGCCGATGTCGAAGTTCAGGTTGCAGCCGGAGCCCTTCAGCCCCAAACCTGACAACCCGATTTAACCGAAGATGAGGCGCAAGCCAATGCCGACACGCCTTTGGTGGCGGAGGCCCTGTCCCGACATGTCCGCCTTCTGGAGGAGCCACCTGTCTTGAAGAGGGAGCGGGGTGTGAAAGGGGAGGGGGGGGGGGTTCTACAATAACACTAAGAGTATAACATAACAATCATGGTGATTACCTTTAAGTAGAACTAGTAAAAGAGGCAGGGTACGATGCCATGCCTTGCGAGACAACATACCCTTGGCTCACTTCCTTGTACCCTGAACCCTCAAGCCGCTGTATCTCTCAACTACATCTCAATCCCAAGCAGGTACTTCTGAACATGCCTGAACCCCCACAGCTGCTATTATTATGATTCCTATTCCTACTATGATTATTATTATTACTACTATTCGTAGTATGAAGAGTTGTTATGATATAGTTATTATTTTTTGTATTATTGTTTTTGTTCTTAGTGTTATTTTGAGTATTAGCATACACCTACATGGGCTCGAAGCTCAGGCAAAGCTTCCAAGTCGCGTTCGCCCTCGCGGGGCATCTCCTGCAGCAGCCGTTGCAGGGCCCGGCAGAAGACGTGGATCCTCAGAGTTATTGCTGTTGTTATTGTTGTCACACTATTAGTACTGCTATTGTTATCTTTTCTTGTTTATTATTGTTGTTATTATTACAGATTACTGCTAGTATTATTGTTGGTGTTGTTATTCGAGCTATTGCAGTGGCTTCTTTTTGGACGGCTGTCTTGTTCTTCATATATGATGGTAGTTTCTTCGGTCATGCTGCTGCTGCTGCTGCTATTGCTACCGCTACTGCGACTACGACGACTACGACTACGACTCCTCCTCCTCCTCCTACTCCTGCCAATGCCCCGCTACTGCTACTGCTACGACGACGACTACTACTACCACTACGACTAGTACTCCTGGTACTCCTGGTCTCCTGCTGCTGCTTTTGCTGCTGCTGCTGCTGCTGCTAATTATGGCGACCGCCGTTTCCACAGAGCCAATGCAACTGAGACTGCTGCTGCTACTGCTACTGCCATGCTGCACACCATAAACCTAAACCCAAACTCGAAACTCGACTGCCACTACAACTACTGCGAGTGGCTCGCACTGCTGTCGGGCAGCATTCAACACCTATCTTTCTGAGAATAGTGAAGGCGACGCTACAAGGCCTCCCAGACTGAGGGGATTCGAAGTTCGCCGGCGTTGGAGCTCTCAAAAAACAGACTTTAGGATGGTTTTTGCCCGTCGAGACTGGTGTGCCAGCTTGTTTGTGAATCTGCATGCTGTGTCTGCTCCAGCAATCGCAGTGCCATTGTGTACAGCTGAGGAGCTCGTCAGTGAGGCGCTTGCGCGGCATGTGCTCTCACTGCCTGCCGATCTTGCAGGGGAGACTGAGCTAGGTGCCGATATTCAGATTGCGGCAGCTCGTCTAGCAAAGAAGCTCGCAGTTGCTGCACCTTCGGCTTCTCTGAAGTTCGCCTGCTTGTTCGCTTTAGTATGCTCTACGGTGGGAGAAAATGCTGATCCTTCGCCCATCTTTCGCCTCTTACATGCGTAGCGAAGCTGTCCCTGCCACCGACATAGGATGCTCAGCCCAGCAATGCAGCACCCCCGCTAGGCGACTGTGCTGCGCTGTTGCATCATTGTGACTCATAGTTGCACACCCTTGTCGCACAGCGAACTTGGTTCTTTCGGCATGTCATGTTTGAACTCTGAACTCTGGGTGAAGTTAATATAGGGGCCAGAATTACTACCAATATTAATTTGGGGGCCCCTTATTATAATTATAGTATAATGGGCCCCAAAACCCTATTCTAATTTTTAAGGCCCCTATGTTACTGTTTCCGAGACTCTGGTGGCCTTGATCTCAGGCAAAGGCCCTGGCAAGGCAAATGCTGCAGACAGCGGCCGAGGAAGGAGGCAAGCGCGAGCTTTGCTGCAGAGCCAAGCTTTCCAGCTTACGATAGCCATTCCACTATACTATACAATATTTATGCTGTATACTGTATACTGTATACTACATACTACATATTGTATACTATATCGATACATTTATTTCTGCAAAAACTGCAGTATTCTAGATTTTCCGGACGTCTTTGGCATTTGGTGTCGCACGCGATCTTGTCTCGGCAGCATTATGCGAGTCCTGGCATTCAGCATAAAGAAGAGAACCTGCGCCCCCAACTCTGGACTCTGTAGTATAATGATAACAACAGTAGCTTCAGTAGTAGTACTAATATTTATAATAGAAGCTGTAGTAATAGTAGTGCTGATAACAGCAGTAGTAGCAACAATGGTCATCGGACAGGCAGAGATGCCGCGCCAGCTGAAGGAGGGGACAGCGCCGGCGGCTGCTCCGGAGGCGAGGCGAGTCTTCTGCACTTCCGGTTGGCAAGTTCCGATGGTTGGGGCCGCTGTAGAGTCTCGATATGGCATGATCATTGAGGTCAAAGTTCGTTCGAAGGAGGGCTGGGGGGCATTCGGTGCGGCTGTTTCCGTCAGGTTGCAGCAGCCTGCTTCCTGAAGATGGACGCGAAGTCAACGGCTTCGAAGACACCGCAGAAGAGGGTGGAGGTGGCATAGGCGGTGGAACAGCTTGCGACCTGGAGGTCCCTGCCGTCGTGGAGGGAGGTGCCGGTGGCGCCAGCAGCGCCCCAACCGAGGAGTGTGGACCCACGACTCCCACAGAGGATTTCATATCTGCTGCCAGAATCGCACTCGCACGGCACGTTCTCAACTTCTCGACTCCACCGGGTGCGCAGAGTACCCATCGGTCCTCGAGATCTCGAGTGGATGAGGGCGGCCCCGTGTCGATCCTCGAGGAGCTCCGTGAAACGGACGAGATAGCAGAAATGGCGGCTGCTAAGGCCTTAGCCGAACACCTGCTCCAACTGCACCAGGACACGCAGCTCACTAGCAAGGCTTTGGCGCGGCACTTGTTGTCTTTCCCCGAAAGCGCCGGCTTGGGAAGTGCCTTGTCGGATGAACCTCCTGGCCCCCCGCCCTGCAGCCCCCATGGGCAAGCTGAAACTTGGCAGAGAGAGGCAAGTGAGGATGTTGCAGCCGCCTTAGCGCGACATCTCATGACCCTTGAGGAAGGACAACTGCCTGAAGAAAGCAAAGCTCCCGGCCCCCCTCCCTGCAGCCCGCATGGGCGAACTTGGCAGAGGGACGCAAGCGAAGAGGTGGCAGCCGCCTTAGCACGTCATCTCATGGCCCTTGAGGAAGGAAAGTTGCCTGAAGAGAGTCCGGCAAGCCAGGACGCATGTGTGAGCTCCAACCCCAGCGTGGAGATCACAACGGTTGCCAGGGCTTTGGCACACCAGGTGTTGAACATGGAGGAAGAATCAGGAGCACAAACCTGTGATCCTGATACTGTCGCCGTGGCACGGGCGCTGGCGCGCCACGCCTTAGGATAAGCGACCGGCTCTCCGAGATGTTTGCAGTACGGCTGGATGTTTGGCTCCAAAGCCAATTGCTTCGGGGCAGTCTCTAGGACTAGGGCTTGTAGGATTTTTCGTTTGTAAAGGGCGAAGCATTGATCTGGGGGCGGGGAATGGACAAAGCGGCCAGACCCGCGATCTCAGACGCCTGGCTCCTCAAGGGATCCTCTCAAGTGCCTGCGCCAAGGACAGGACTCCTTCCGAAGGTAAAGAGCCGGCAAAAAGTCCACAGGTAGCAATTCACACTTCTCAAGAGCTTTTACTATGAGGAGAGTGCTAGCAAGCATTGTGTGGCAAGGCTTATAGGCTTAGACTTCAATACGTTGGGCGGTATACCTGAAAGGGCAAACCGTACATGCTTAATGACGACGTTGGGTATTAGGGGGGTCAGAGGCAACCCACATTCGCCCGTGAAGTGAAATGTATAGGTTGGGGAAGTTGATGCTGGCTGGCTGACACTAGACCTAGAAGACAATGGCACCCCGAACGTTAGATGAAGTCCCTAAGCTGTGCGCGGGTATCCACACAATGCTTTGCGCAGTGTATCTTGGAAGTGCAATCAAGGCTCTCGCCCTCTGCAGCCATGCATGAATTCAGACGCTTAGTGTATCACGAAGCTCATGTAATTTAGAACTCGGGCCTTCGAGCTCTGCTGGCATTAGCCCCCACATGCTGCCAAGGTCGAGACTTTAAACGACGTCTTCCAGGCCTTCTTCCAGGCGCATTGGCAGTGTTCGAACATGCTTGGCATCGGTTCATAGGACAAGCTGAACGGTCCGGAAATCCATGTGGGGCTGAGATTCATTAGAAGTTGGCAGATGCGCCCGGTATCAAAGTAAGTCTCGGCCTTCTCTCTTTTATCATCGATGTAGTATTGCATTTGTGATGATTTAGCTTGTGATAACAAACGTAGTGATAGCACGGTATTAGGCGAGCAGCAGGAGGAGGAGGAGCCGTTGCTTGTTGTTGTTGCTATTGCTGCTGTTGCCGTTTCTGGTGGTGGTGGTGCCGCTGCTGCTGCTAGTCTCGGTGGTGGTGGTGGTGGTGGTGGCGGTGGCGGTGGCGGTGGCGGTGGCGTTGGTGGTGATGCTGCCGCTGCTGCAGCTACTGGTGCTGCTGCTGGTGCTGGCGCTGCCGCTGTTACTGTTGCAGCTGCTGGTCTTCTTGGTGATGGTGGTAGTGGTGGTGGTGCTGCTGCTGCTGTGGTGGTCGTGGTGGTGGTGGTGGCGGCGGCGGCGGGGGTGGTGTTGTTGCTGTTGTTGCGGTGTGGCAAGCAATGTTGTTGCACCTCGTTTTCGTTGTGGTTGGTGATAATAATTTATGGCGGAAGCAGCAACGATCAGTAAACTCGCGACATGGACAACGCAACCAGTGATGCGTTTTCGATGCTTAACCTGTCAGGACCTGTAGCGGCCAGATGTACTCTCTTGACATAGTAGTCCCATTGGCTGCTGCCGGGAAGCAACCTCGGTCAGTGCATTCCAGCCGTTTCCATAGTTCTCCACGAACAGTACTGCCCACAACCCATGCTTGTGCCAGGATGTGCAGCAGCGTGTCAAACAATGCTTCCAGGAGAACGCCAGAGTCCCACTGCCGCCCTCTTTCAGTTTCCATTAGGCTGACTTTTTAAGCGACTCTGCACAGCATCATCTGGATGTCTTGCGCCGAAGGTGTCATTGTATCACGTTGACATGTCATGCTTGTGCATCTTCCAGGACGAATTCGAACTCGAACAGCCGCACGCACCTTCCTTGTTTCAGTGGCCCCTTCATATAGCCTCGCCACAGCCTCGCTCAGTGACTCAGGTACCTACTGTAAGGTTCTCATATCCACTGCGTCATGTTAGCTTTGTGGCGACTTGGGTGACCTTTGCACCGGAGGATTGCCGTAAAGCTGCTGAAGTCGAAAGTAAAGCAAATTTCGAGTCCAAGTCCGGACTATTCTCAAAGCAAGGCACACATGCTTGTGTTGTCGTTCGGCCTAGGGCACGATGATTGGAGAGAGCATCTTATGTTGGCAATGCTGAGGTTTAGCCATCTCGGCCCTACTGTGCAAAAGTATACCGGAAATATGATGGTCGTCATCACTGCGGCAGCCTATTGCCATTGTTACGAGTATATGAGTCTATATGTGCTTTGATATCACTGTTGTGCACTTGGCTCGTTTTATGCCTTTTTTTTTCCGCAGCCCTTTTTTTCGGCTCCATCAGTCAATGCAGATTTGGCTGGCCTCTACAGCTGAGGTTTGTTTGCTGTAGCTGCTTGACAGAAACACTAATCGGGAGCACGGGCTCAAGCTGGATGTGAATCGGGCTTGGGGCCTTGGGTTTGATTTCGGCCACGAAGCTTATGGGCTTATATCTTACGTCAGGTGTGCCAGGAGTTGACAGGATGCATGTCACATCAAAGATCATCAAAGTTGGTACGATCATTTGATGCTCGGGACGGTGGTGTTGGGAAAGCACGGCTTTCCTCGGGCAACTTGAACCCCATAACCAGAGCCTCAACCATTGGCTTTCTAACCTACTGCAAGGATAGGATCACAGCGAAACGCAGAACACAAATCAGCCAGTGCACCTATTCCGAGGTTGCTGGTGCTCTCAATTCTTACTGCTTCAGGTACCAGGTAGCACTATGCTACTCCGGTAGGTTTGAGTTCCTTGCAGACTTGACAAGGATACAAATTTGACACTACGGCTGGTGCTGGAAGCCGAACAACGTAAGTATCGTAAAGGAAGAGTCATGAACTCTTCCATGCTGCAATCCGTACAGATCAGACTGCTAGTGCTGCGATGGTAAGTGCAAAGTGTCATAAGCAAACAGTAGTTCTATGTACCGTTAGCAACCATGGCAACACAGCAGCTACTGCCACTGCTGGGGATACTGCTCCTCCTCCTCCTCCAGCTGCTGCTGCTACTAGTACCTTTACTGCTACTAATTACTACTACTACTACTACTACTACCACTACTACTACGACTCCTGCTACTACTACTACTACTGCTACCACTGCTGCTACCACAACAACAACAACTACTACTACTACCACTACTACCACTACACCGACTTCGCCCGCGGCGACTACTGCTGCCACTACTTCGACTACGACTAGACTACGACTGCTGCTGCTACTACTGCTGCTGCTAGTCTTGCTCCTATTCCTCCTTGCGCTATTGTTATTGCATGATAATGATAATCATCATCTTCTTCATCACCATCTTCATCAGGCAAGGAAGCTTACCCCACCTGGTACTACCTGCTACTTCTGATAAATCATCTCTGTCAGAAATCATGCCGGAAATAGCCATCACCACTGTTGGAAGAACATAGTTAAGCAATGCTCAGAGTTGTTCTCCCATGGTTGAGGCGATGAACTTTCGAAAGCAGCAGTACAAATGTCACTGCGAGTCAGGTTTAAACTTATCACGGCCGGTGCATCTCGATTCTTCTGCAAAGTCGCGAGATGACAAACCGAGGTACCGCTCCAGCCCGCGACATCCTTGCCGCTCGCCCGGGAGGGACGGAATTTTTTCGGGCACAAGCGCAATCGATGCTCACAATCGGCACTGCCCAGGGTGCAGACAGCTGCATACACTTGAAACAGCAGAGTCTGCATCGTAGCGCAAGTCAGTGAGATATCGTGATCTACATGTGTCTCAACATCATCGCTGGAATTTTGTTGCTACCGACAGGTATCTTTGATGCTGATTGAAACGATTGCCTTGCCTTGAGCATGTTGAGCAGTATACATATGCATTGCTCGCAAGCCAGCCTTATTAGGCCAGTGCCTTACAACCTAAAGTCAACGCAGTGCCATCCAAGATTTGGGGCGCCCTGAAAGGCGTAAGGTTCGACGATCCGCGTGCGAAACATGTAGCTGGAACCTGGATGCTGCAATCATGCATGAGCCCAGGTAGCTATGATCTCACGATCAGCGTTGATCCTTTCCTTGCTGGCCACAGCTTTCGCCACAAAGCTGACTGCGGAGTCCGGTGCCCTCCAACAGGACTGTCGCCTCTCGCTGTCATCACTCGGGGCCTCGATGAGGCAACATTTTTATGGCTGCGAAACTCTTATGTCTCTCTAAGACGTGAGATCTCAACTGTGGGATGAAGTGTCGGCATGGATTGCGGAAAGCCGCTACTAAACATAGAGCTCAGGTTGCAGTGCTAGGCCAAGATTCCAGGGGCACTTTGGCTTAGATCGTGGAAAAGTCTGTCAGGAAATCCAGGCATTTGCCTAAGGACGTCGGTTGCTTCTGTGTCGTTCTACCTCGAAGCTTTCAACCTCCCTTCCTCCCTTCAGCTCAAGTCCTAGAAAATTCTGAACCATCGCTATCCTGGAACCCTAAACCATAACTCCCATCAATGACGCCCCCGACCTGTCACAGTGAGGACGGCATCCTCAAGCTTCTAGAAGCTTCGACGACCAAGGATTCCAGATCCAGCCAGGCCAGGCCCGAAAGCCCTACATAGGCGTGCAAATCACTGTCCGATCATCTTCCTCCGTTTTCTCCCGTTTTCTTGTCGTTGCTTTGTCTCCCTTTCTCTCCTGCTCCCGTGTGCATACGGAGGCACATCTATCGCGACATGACAAAAAACGGGCGTCTTCTCTGTCTTTCTCTCACGAATGCAACCATCCACACAGGTACACAGAGACACACACGCGCGTGTTCTCTGTATGCGTGTCCACAGGCATACACAGAGACGTGCGCACGTGTGCGCTCTGTATGTCTGTCTGCCTGCCTGACTGCCTGCCTGCCTGCCTGTCTGTCTAACTGTCCGTCTCTCTGTCTCTCCGTCTTCTGTCCGTCTGTCTGTCTGACTGTTTGTACGCACGTCCATCCGTACTTACCTATGTACGTATGGATGCCTGTGTGTACACGCACGTGAGCAAGTGTATATATATATATATATATATGTATATATGCATGTACGTATGCACTATACTGTACTAATGTACGCGTATACGTATGTGTTTATGAACTTGTAGGAAGGTATGTAGGTAGGTAGGAGTATCGATACATGCGCAGGCATTCGTACAGATAGAATCCCCTCCTCCTCCTCCTCCTACTCCTCGTCGTCCTCCTCATGAACATAGTCTTCATCATCATCCTCACAATCGCCTCATTACCGTCATCACCATTATTGTCGCCGTTTTCTCCAGCACCATCGCCAGCATCAGCATCACTTGATCGACATCATCGTCACCATGACTGTCGCCATCACATCCTCACCAGGATCTCCACCACCATCAACATCAGCACGACACAACATCAGTGTAGTAAACATCTTCACTTTCATCTAGAGCATCAAAAATCCGCAGCATCATCACCCTCGTCTTTGGCCATCGTCATCATTTCCCTCAGCAGCACCTGGTCACCATCGCGATTGCTTTCATGGCCATGAGGTTGTTCGTGATTGGACCAAAATTTGGGATGCTGCAAGCAGTGTCAAGCTGGCTGTGTTCTCCAAAGAGCATGGAACTTGGAAAGTTTGTATACTGTATATTCGGGATTCAGGATTCCGCCAGCAGTTCGAAGAGCAATTCTGGAAGCTGCTCGCAGAGCTCTGATTCAAAAATCCGACATCCCAGGCAACCTGTACTAAGCAACAATTACGGCAAAGCAAGTCAGTGACGGTTCCAGCAAACCAAGTGTGAATCCGTGACGACAACCTGCCGTCCCAAACTTTGTGGAGTGTGTCGTGACTTCGCGAAGGTGAGGGCGAAAACTTCACAGATGGAAGAGCCTAGGCACAAGAACCTGTTGGAGTGAAGCTGCTTCCCCCAGCAGGCACAGTTTCCGGGTTACGCTCATGTATGACTTTCTCAGGGGTTCTGTCGGATGAAGCCTAGCATGCACCATCTTCGAAGCATGATCTTGTGAGTGAGTCCTGCACGGTGCAAGTCGCCCACCTGTGTTTAGGCCCGGCACAGTGTGGCTCGATGCTCGTGAAACTTAACCTCAAACTTACATTGCCCGGCAAGATGTGGAGAAGCCAAGACCCTACCCCCACAAATAACCCCTAAACCCTAAACCCTATAGGCCCTAACCCTAGCTGGCCCTAACTGATTCCCTCACACCTGAAGCCAAGGACATGGTGATGTTCCTGGCGCAGCAGGCCAAGGCCGCCAAACTCGCCTCCGCTCAGGACAGGCTTCGCTGCCCCCTTAAGAGGCCGTTGTAGTACCCTTAAAGGGACCTTTAGCACCTTGAAACGAACAGTAGTAGTACCCTTATGCCGAGGCATGCCAAATCAAACTGGGTAAAATTTTGCAGAGCTGAATTTGGTTACTCAAGCCAGACATGCGTGCATTGCTGGATTTCGTTTACAACATGCCGTCATCAAAACAAACAGTTATCTGAGTATCTGTTGTTTCTCAGCTTGTTGCTTTTGCTGCAATGCATATCATTTGCAAGCTGACGGTTGAAACATGTAAACTTCCCAACCGAATCCTTGGTAAACACACAGACACACAGACACAGGTCTTTAGTTGTTGACCAACTTGTGACTGTGATTCTGCGCTCGAGTCGAATGCCGTACATCGCAGACTTTATTCAGATGAGTATTGATGCGGAGAAAGTATCACCGGGAGCTATCTGCAGACATTCCAACCAGCTGCCGAGAAGTATGCTTGATTTCGCCACCAAAATTTGCCTTGACGTGGTTGCATGTTTCTCGACATGTTCCGAAACATGCTACAAAACTAAGCCCCAGTGACTACGCCTATCTCTGAGTCAGCACGGCACTTTTGATAATCAGGGGAGGTTCCACGACTGTGGCAGGGTTTGCAGGGTCCGAAAGAAATGACAACATCGCTACCTAGCTACTACCAGGACCCGGTCGTCAAAGATGATAACTCGAACATCACCGACTTCGTCAAACAGCTGGATGGCGAGTTGAAGAAGATGTTGCGAATGGGCGTATCAATAATTTTGCGCGGTTGCTTAAGGACGTTGGTGGGTCACCCAGCTTCTCTGCCTTGGCTCTGGCTGTGATTTAGGTTATCTTGCTAAGTTGATCTTAGGATTCCCAAGTGTTTGCCGTAACTCTGACCCTACCTGCAATGATGTTACTGTGTTGGATTATGGGCGACGGCTGCCCGTACAAGGCAGCTTGCCCAGCACCCGCCTCACATGCAACTTTTCAAAGAAAAGCAGACTCCCAGAATGTACCGTTCTGGAGGTGATTCGAAAGGTAGATTAGGACGGTGATGAGTTGTGAGCCGTAGTTTTACGCCTCTGACTCCATTGGGATCATCATCAAGTCCTGACATCCTCGCCCTCCCCACCGCCGTCATTGTTTGACTTTATGTCAGTCGTTGATCTTTTTTGTCCGTTTGTTGGATAGCTGGTCATGGTTTCTATAGTTGATACTCGCATGATTCAGAGTGGACTGCCCAGTTCATCCATCGCCCATGTCTCTTGAAGCAAAGAAGATCCTTATTGGCTCCTGGTCCTATTGACTTAAAACTCTCCCAAAATGCGCCCGAAAGCAGCGCACAATTTGCGGGACCAAACCCTGCGATACCAAGGGAGAACGTGTTCAAAGCGGCGGCGACATCCAATACCGCTTGCCAAGAGGTCCGATCCACAGTTGCTTGTGTTACAGTGTTGGAGCATGGTAGAGGAACTGATGTCGGGCTTCATGATGGGTTCGCAGATGTTGTGAACATGTCTTCGATGGGGCTCGAAAGCACCCGCGAAACGATTAGATGCAGCGACGCAATTTGCAGAGACAGACGGACGTCGCACACGAGACAGAGCCAGTAGGATTCAAGCTCAAAGAGAGGCCGTTATCACGAACCAGCACGCTCAGACCCTCAGGGTAACTATCTTCTGTCCCGATCTTGTTCATCCTGCCTCGCTGTGCCACTGCACCATTGACAGGCATACGACAAGATGGCAGCAGGCTGCCCGGTGTACACTGCCAACACGACCTTCCTGCCTCCAGGCCTCGGAAGGGTTTGCAGCCAGGGTTGCATCGCACTGTTTCCTATAATTCGCACTTGCATTTTGTACATCTTTAGAGTCTTCGAAACTCGGAACCGCTGCAGGGATGAGTATGGCTGCAAAGTTCGTTTTGCACGCTTTCAGGGCCTGTCACCCTCGATACCCGAAGCCCGAGCACACTCGCCTTGTCAGACTTTGACGGAGATTTCGATGCTCTCCGAGCAGACCACAAGAAGTGCCGCGACTTGCTTCCCGGGATGAAGCAGGTGCTTGGGGTTCCATATGAGTTGGTTCAAGCAATGAAACATAGGGTCATCCAGCACTGGGTCCAAATGCCCGGCTTTGTCACTGGCATTTCCGTATGGTGGACTTGGTTCCTTGCCCATGTAACGTCCGAAGACCTGAAACCACAGAGCACTGGCACTCTTCGCGAGTTCTGCTTTGATAATAGTGCATGTGCACACGTGCGAGTGCGAGTGCGAGTGCGAGTGCGAGTATGGCGAGTGCGAGTATGTGCGAGTGCGAGTGCGAGTGAGAGTGCGAGTGCGAGTGCGAGTGCGAGTGCGAGTGCGTGTGCGTGTGCGTGTGCGTGTGCGTGTGCGCGTGCGCGTGCGTGTGCGTGTGCGTGTGCGTACGCGTGCGTGTGCGTACGCGTGCGTGTGCGTGTGCGTGTGCGTGTGTTCTGAAACTCTGAAATTGTCGCTTCGCCTACATTGCAACCTATCACGTTGCAATGCTTAGCTTGACCGTTTGACCCTCTAGGCTTCGGATGAAGAGAATGTCAGATGCAATCTGCCCGGCAGGAGTATGAGAGTTGCCACAAAGTCCGCGAAAGCCTTGTCGGCCAGGAGCCGTCGTGTTTAGGGCAGCGGTAGTGCACTTATCTGAGCTGTTCTGATCCATGGGTCCGTGTGTAGCAGCATAGCATCTGGCTTAGGGTCGGGATCTCTGGGTGGCATGCATCGAGATCATGAGACAAAGGACATTGCATATACAACCTGTGCAATCCTCTGAGGCTCAACGGATACGTAATTTACGTGGCTAGCAGTGAGCACGTCAGCTCCAAGATCCGCAGTCCTGACATTGTGCCTGCAGATTACAGATGCCTCCGTCCTTTCAGCAAGCCACTTGATTGATGGGACTGACTTATCTTGGAGCAGAGGAGCAAGCCCTTTTGGACTCTTTCCGGGATGTGAACATCTTCGAGAGTCCCGACGAGCCCGGGGCCTACCCCACTTGAGTTTACACCGGGTACTTCGGGGTCTCACGTAATATCTCAATGTCCCCATCGAATCTTTGTAACCATATATGGTCACGCGCTCCTTGGCCCCCCCCCCCCNCCCCCCAACCCCTACCAGACCATACGGGGGGGGGGGCTGGGAACGCCAGACGCCTGACCATATATGTGTTTTTGTAGGTATGATTGCACATGCGCACATGAAGAGCGAGAGAGAGAGATATATATATATATGTATATTTATTTATTTATATGTATATACATACATATATATATATATATACATAGATGGATGGATAGATAGCTAGGTAGATAGATACATAGATAGATGGACAGATGGAAGGATCGAGAGCCAGCCAGCTAGCCAGCCAGCCAGGCAGGCAGGCAGGCTCGCAGGCAGGTTGAGAGACGAGAGAGAGAGAGAGATAGATGGACAGATGGAAAGCTAAAGAGGTAGAGAGGTAGAGAGAAAAACAGCCGGCCGGCCGGCCGGCAAGCAGGCTCGCAGGTGGACAGGGTGGGCAGAGAGACGAGAGAGAGAGAGAGAGAGAGTGAGAGATAGATAGACAGATAGACAGAAGAAAGCGTGCCTCTGTGTGTAGGCGCATGCAGACTTGCCTCTAGCAATAAGCAAACCCTTTGGCATGCGCTTCGGGTTGAGGCGTCGTGTGTTTTGTTGCGCAGAAATCTCTGGAAGTTCGCATCTTTGCTCAGATGCACCATTAGCGGAGACGATGTGCTGGCCTACTACGAGGAGCGGGTGTTGAGGGCTCCGCTGTGCTGGCTTAAACGGAGTGAGAAGCGGAGGTGCAAGAAACCTGGCTTTTGGGGCATGTGACGGGTAGCTTGCCCATCATCCATATCCGGACCTTGGCATTTGACCCATGCTTTTGGTAAACAGCCAGGTTTGCTGTTGGTCACCTAGAGCTTGATAGTTAGATGGTTCTGAGTTCGGCTGCGGAGAGGCCATGCGTGTGCACTTCAAGAATCGAAAAGACACTTTCTGGGAGACCTACTACAAGCTAGAGCCGCTTAGCTGGCACTGATTCGGAACAATGCCCGGAGTCGTGTTTGGTGCTTGACGCTGGTGGCCGGTTCCTCAGAAGAGTGTGGTCGGAGGTGCCAGAGATGCACACGATGCCTTTGGCTTCGACCACCACCCCTCTCCCTCCCTTTGCTTCACTGGGAGAAAGCTTTCGACCTGAACGCCTGAAAGTTCAAAGCCCAAGCCACCCACCAGGATGTCGATGCAACTCTGAAGTGCACTCTTGCCCAAGGAATGTCACCGTCAACATCACCAAGTTCAAGTGCATCGACCTAGAGGCCTTTCTCTTGGTGTTTTACTGTTCTACAGTTGCCAAGAGGACGATGCTGGTGACTGTGACGGCGATGCCAGTGCCGGTGCCGGTGCCAGTTGCTGCTGCTGCTGCTGCAAATGGCATGGTGATAACACGAGTGTGCGTGGTGCAGCTGCGCTGCTGGTACTGCTGATGTTCAGTTCAACCATCTGTTGGCAGTTCACTTGATCTATTGTCTAACAGTACCTTCCTTTCGAAAGGTGTGCACGCGAACCCCGAAACACTAAACCCTACGTAGCTGACCGCTTCGAGCAGGTTGCCTACTTCGAAAAAGTCGCAGCTTGCGAGACTGCCCAGCTGAAGCTCGAGCAGACGGCCTGCGAAACGCATGAAAGGACTCGAAAGCATGATGTGCAGTACGCTGGAGAAACTAGATTTGTGGGTGAAGCGCTAAAGTGCTAAAGCCTTACGACTTCATGTTTTCGTTCGATGGTTGCAGTCAGGGCTTCGGGCTCCAAGGCTTTAGCTCTGAAGGCTCAGGTGGAGCAATCTCAGAGCCTGCTGCAGCGACATAGGACCATCGAGTCGTGCAAACCTCTTCCGCAGTGCTGCCTGGCACAGAGAGAGGTGATAGAATACATGGTCAATTGCAAATTGTATTGGTTTCCTTTCGGGCGTGGAGTGTTTTGTTTACGCCGATGATGTGAAACGGTGGTTTAGGGGGCTTTGACAAATTATACACAGTGCTTTCCCAGACAGTCCCTAATTAAGGGGCTTCAACAGTTGGGATTGGGTTTCAGGGCGTATTGCACCTAAATCCCTGAATCGTCACTACAATAATAGGGGTGCTGATTACACAATAACCAGTGGCTATCCTGGAGAGAAACCCCTCTGCAATTGTGCTTAGGTCGCTGGAGAGGGGTAAATGCAGGGCTCCCAAAAAGGAATCGAACCCGCTTGCTGGTAGCCTCGTGCAGGCTTCTGAGACATTGCTACATGCCGTAGTAGTAGAGCAGGTGACCTGAAGTTTCCCATACCGGAAGTTTCAAAGGGTCCTTGCAAAGTTGACTCTTGGATCCGAGTCCTGGTGGAATCCGAAGCCTTGAATGCCGAGGCTACAACGGCAACTGGAATCAGTACGTGGAGGAGATGAACAGCGCGAACGACACCATCCAGGTGCGGGTGGGGGAAAGGCAGGTTCATGTTGGGCTTTAGGGTTTATGGGCTGGGTTTCGGTCAGACATCTTCACAGTTAGTCTTATGCCAAGTCTCATGCAGGCCGTGGAATCCTGCATGTCTGTTTTGCAGGGCCTAGGATCTCGCAGGACCCGACGGGCCCCCACTTCGAGCATCTCACAAGATCTTCAGGGGACTACATTTGGATGTCGACCGTGCTTCAGGAATGCCACGACTAGCACACCGCCATTGTAGACACACAGCGTCAGTGGGCGACCCACAGTTGAAGCAAAGCTGCGGCCTCTCAGGACTTGAAGTACGAGTACCGTGCAGTTAAGCGTCTCTCGGCTCGTGTTGTTGCTGTTGGTGGAGCCTGAATTGAGATTCCAGGAGTCAGGTAAAACTTTGAGTTTTCTTGCCGAGTCTCGGGGACCCTAAGCCGGAGCCAGCCAGCTGCTAGCTCACAGACATCGCGGACATAAAACGGCGAGAGCATTTCTGCTTCTGAGCTTGCAGCTTTCCGCCCTTCAGTTTTTGAGCTGGTGTGGATGACTGAATGTGCAGGGGCCCGGAGAGCTTGAAGGAGGGCTGTGCCATAGGTCGAGCCGCTTAGTCGTAGCTTGATGCCGACTTCGTGTGAAACTATGGCTCATGGGTTTCGGGAACGCTCAAAGGTTTCGTCTGTAAATATGGGGTTCGACGGAAGATAAGTATTCTCTGCTCGTCCAAGCCACAAGGCATCGAATGCTTGATGGACGCCTTCGCTGCAGATGACATGGACAAAAAGATCGATGAGTGCATCGAAAAGAGGCCGATGGGGGTCTTGATGGTGAAACCCATGAGGGTTACCACAGGAAGTCGCCTGCTTCCACTCTGGGATGATAGGCGATATGCTGCTAAAAGGGATTGTTCAGGCACCGACTATCAGCGACTTCTCCTGAGTACTGCTGTGCTACACCTTCATGCCATGTGCCGGGTTCCTGTCTTTGTCTTTACATCGCCTCAAGATCAACTCATCCGATGTTGAGTTCCCCAACAGAGCAGATGGGACCCAGCGCAGCATCTGTGTGTCGGATCATGCAGCAGGCACAACACCGACGTGGTGAACAGCACCTGCAGCTTGGTATCCTACCTGGACTCCACATGGAGTCGTAAAGTTGTAAAGCTTAAAGCTCTGAACCTGCAAGCTAGTGATGTTTCGATGAACACTCTTGGTAAGCACAGTTCCACCGCACTTTGCCAACCCCAAGTCCTGGAGAGCTGCTGCAGCCCAGTAGCTCCACTACGGGTAATATAGGGGCCTTAATAGTTACCAATACTATTACTATTTTGGAGGTTCTTTATTATAATTATAGTATAATGGGCCCCAAAACCTTATTCTAATTATGAAGGCCCCTAAATTACACGTATTGGTTTGCTATTTCTCCCACATAACTTTTCTTTAGTTCTCATGGCCCAAGGTGTGGACAACCACGAGAACGTGCAGAGACCGAGTTACACCACGCCGGACGTTTGCAGCTCAGGAGCTTGTTGGTAATTATTTGTGGGTTTAGGAGTTTAGGCTTCCATAGGATTCACGACCTGACCTGAAATCACGGTAACTACTTGAGCTCTGGAAACCTGATGGAAATCTGTGTAGTGTCGTCGATCAATTTCCGCATGCCCTGCAAAAGCCA
The DNA here is from genome assembly GCA_003297005.1 of Symbiodinium sp. clade A Y106. Classification (NCBI taxonomy): domain Eukaryota; class Dinophyceae; order Suessiales; family Symbiodiniaceae; genus Symbiodinium; species Symbiodinium sp. clade A. Next base: position 78,455 of record BGNK01001500.1, on the reverse strand, counting down.
GCTTTACCAGAGTCGAGGATTGATGCAGCAAGCTACGTTTCTTCAGATTCTTCATTAGTTTTTTTCAACTTTTCAACTTTGCTTGAGCTTAGCCCATGAAGCAGACAGGGGATGGTAGTGTCCGAAATATTTGGGTGTTCAATATTCACCATGCAGTCCTTTTGGAACAGAGGGCCCTTGGCAAGGAGTCAAAGCCATCCTTGACCCCAACGCCAGCAATTTCGATGCCACGGAGTACACTTCCCAAGGCCGCAGCTTTTGGATCCAACAGAGAGATGGGCAGGAGAGATTGTCGCATTGCTTCTCCTGAGTTCGATGAACTCGTCTTGCAGGAGAGGTCGAAGTTTGAAATTGGAGCAGTCTCAAGTTATGCGATGGGTAAGTAGCTAGGGTAGTTGTTGGCTCGGTGCTTCATTGTGTGCAGAGATTCTGGACAAAAAAGTTCGATGAACCGATTCCACATCGCAGGCAGTCATAAGTCACGATTTTGCACTTGGATATGTTTGTTGCTGGTCAACCTGTGCATGCAGAAGGCTAAGGTGACAATCGCAAGGAGCCATAAGCTTCTTTCCGCTCAATTGCATCAACAGTTGGAAGCCTGCCACTCCTTCGCGTCCGTACTGCCCGCTGTCCTGCTGCCTCAATCCGAAATGGACCTGCAAAGTCCTGGAGTGCAGCACCACCCCTGCAGGCATCACTGCATCCCGCTGCCTGGCTTCCTGCTGCACAGTGGACTGGTATAGCTGGACCACCTACGGAGCCTCGGGCGCAGCTTAGGGCTGGACTTGCAATGAACGAAGTCATAGAAAAAACAAGCTCTAGCGACTCTACTAATAGCTGCGGGGAGTAACAGCATAAAAACCGATTGAAGGCAATGCCTATGTGGCCAAGAACTACTACCTCATCGATGAGGCCGTGCATCATAGCTTGCATCTTGTGCCAGGAGGGAGACCGTGCTACAGGACTTCTTGTCGTTACTCTTCTGCTCTAAATTTCAGATACCCTTGCAACTCGACTGGTGTGGGCACCGAGGCACCCGGATGTTGCTAGGACCGGATCTCTTTTGGCGCCCGTTTTTCCAGAGCCTGCGACAGAAGATGATCGAAGACCAACCTTTGGCGGTGCAGCGTGGGAGACATGATCTGTAGGATGCAGGGAATCAGAACTGCAACTCTTAATCCCGACCTTGAAAGTCAACTTCCCGCAACATATACTGGAAACCACCATGTTTGAGCACCCAATGCTCCTCCAAAGTTACAGTGGCTCGGCCTGGAGGCTACCGGCCAGCCAGCCAGCTTCGCAACGATGGAGGACACTGCATGTTGATCTGGGGCAGGCTTCGGAGAATGGTTGGCTCGGAAAGCCGCAGACATTTGGGCCTCGGAGGCCAGGTAAGTCGTGTAGTGCAGTCGTGGACGATCTGCTTTTGCATTAACAGCTCGGTGCTGGGACTTACGCTGATTGACTGTGCACCGCATCCTGAGTAAGGAACCCAAACTTCGAGACAACCTGGCAAGGCCCTAGTGTGCAGCAGGCGTAGTACGCAAGCAGAAAGCCTGCAGTATTCTCTGTCGCAATTCGGAGTTGCTGTAGCAATGCTGAAGGACGCTAAGGCTGCATGCGAAACGATGGGCTCTGTCCATTGCATCCTCGCTGCACTCAGTCGGGTTGTTTCTGCTTTTCTTCTTCCCGGCTTTTATATCTACCAGTCGTCGTTGCCGCCGCCGCTGACGACGAGCAAGAAGTCGGAGATGTAGGAGTAGCAGTAGCGGTAGTGGTAGTGGTAGTACATCGGTAGTAGTAAGTAGTTGTAGTAGTAGTACTAGTACTAGTACTAGTACTAGTACTAGTACGAGTACTAGTACTGGTACTAGTTCTAGTTCTAGTACTAGTACTAGTACTAGTACTAGTACTAGTACTAGTACCAGTACCAGTACTAGTACTAGTACTAGTACTAGTACTAGTACTAGTACTAGTACTAGTACTAGTACTAGTACTAGTACTAGTACTAGTACTAGTACTGGTACTGGTACTAGTACTAGTACTAGTACTAGTACTAGTACTAGAACTAGTACCAGTACTAGTACTCGTAGTAGTACTAGTACTAGTACTGGTACTAGTACTAGTACTAGTACTAGTACTAGTAGTAGTAGTAGTAGTAGTAGTAGTAGGAGCAGCAGCAGCAGTAGCAGTAGCAGTAGCAGGAGCAGCAGCAGCGGCAGTAGTAGCCGTTAGCGTTAGCAGTAGCAGTAGCAGTAGCAGTAGCAGGAGCAGCAGCAGCAGTAGCAGTAGCAGTAGGAGTAGGAGTAGGAGTAGGAGTAGGAATAGGAGCAGTAGTAGTAGTAGTAGTAGTAGTGGTAGTGGTAGTGGCAGGGGTACTGGTAGAGGTAGTGGTAGTGGTTCCAACTAAGACTGCTGACGCTCATCATGCTGTGAAAATTGTATGTTTTTGCAAGTTAAAGCTTGGACATGTTGGCGGTTCGCGGGCGTTTCTCAGTGGCTTTTTCGGGGAACCAGGCCCTCACTTTACAACACAGTGAACAAGTAGATGTGTTCAGGCTTCGGCATCTACGACACGAAGTGTGACGGCGCGTCGGAGGACACAGACTGATCCAGCTTTTGCTCACAGCCATCCTCTGTGTTTCTTACTGCTTGTTCCCTTTCCCAGTTCTCAAGCAGAAGTGTTGCAGGAGTCTCCGGTGATCTTGATTGCCTCCCCGGGTCTCGACCTCCATGGTGTCGAGGAGTCTGCAATTGGCCGCCGAGCCGAAGTTCTCACGCTCATTTATTTGGGTGGAAGCTTTATTAGAGGCTTATATGACTCACCGCATCAGTGACGGTGAGTCTGTGATGGGCCCAAATCTGGACGAGGGTTTAGAGGTTTGACCGGAAAGCTCCCAGCTGAGTCCACACGCATCTCTCGCTCCGGCGCAAACTTAAGTTTTTGGGTACTGCACGGATCACGGCTGCTGAGCTTTTGCTTCTGGTTCTTGTGACTTTTCTCACGCCGCTCAGGCAGCTGCATCGTCCACATGGCGCTTGGTTCCGGGGTGGCGGGCTGAGAAACAGGGCGAATACCATCCCAGCCAGAATCGCATGACGGACCAGAAGCATAAAACTGTAATGGAGTGCGCAGAGCGTACTTTCTAGGCATACTCATGTCTGCGGAAACATGCTTCGGCTCAATCGCGTACAGTCTGCTCTGTTTCATGACAGTTCCTCTTTGCGGGGAGTTAGAGCTTGTTCTGCACTGCACCGTTTTGTGCCTGTGAGACTCTGCTGCTCGCAGCAAACATCTCAAAGACTGCCTGCGGGAATTTTTATCACATAGTTGGCCTGCAGACGACGACCACCACCACCGTGGTCCAGCTGTGCAACTGGGAGATCAACATCAGCCGCGCCGACCCGCAACAGGTGGCTGGCGGTTTGGAAGTTGAGCTAGAGAGCAGTGCTGTGATCTTCAGTGTAGCTAAGACAGGAAAGATTGTTGCTTCTTTACATGACTCCTGATGCTTGAAGGTGTGAGGCGACGGGGATGACATGAATCCTCTAGGTAAGGTATCAAAGGAACCCCCAAGACTGAATACCTCGTCAGCCTGAGGCAGAAGGAAGCTACACAACTAGGAAGCAAACAGCAAGCTTTGGAGGAAACATCTTGCTTGTTGAGTGCCAACGCCGACAGTAGTAGCGTACGTATCTTCATCTGAGACGATGCCAGAATGTTTCTTGCACGCACACACACACACCAAATTCTTCGCAACAGCAGCAACCGCACGAAATGCGTAGTTGGCTGCGGCCACCCCATGCATGTCGTGGAGAGGTAGCCGGCCGGACAGCCAATGAAATGACAAACAAGCCGAGTTGGCGAAGTAGTAACTTGACATCTACCTGTGTGTGTTTACGTGCTAGATACACACCTCAATACAGTTTTTGTAGGTGAGCCGGTGCATGCATTTTCGCTAGCTAGATACATGCATCGCATCATGCCAAGCTCGCGGCATCTGCTGTCTCAGGGGGACTCCGACACGGTGTGGAGGTCGCTGGATGTGAAGTCCCAGGCTCCGGAGTGCAGGACGAATACTGAAACTACTACCACTACCACCTACCGACCAGCCCACCTACCTACCGACCGACCTACACCTACTACCTACCTCCTACTACCACCACATATACCACCACCACTGATGCTGCTGCTACTGCTGCCGGTGCTTCTCCTCCTCCTCCTGCCGCCGCTGTTGCTACTGCTCCGGCTCTCCTGCTCCTGCTGCGCGGAGCCACAAGCTTCATACGCCCTGCCAGGCCTTTGACGAGGTCTTCCGCTTTTCAGGCGGGCCTCGTCAAGTTTTACAGATTCATTTTGCAAGCCTCCGTGCAGGATTTGAAACCTAAAGTTAGCCGCGACACACACATACAGACCTTCACGCACTCGCACAGAAACCAATGCTTGTTAGCCTGTCTGTCTGGCTGTTATGCAATACTAAGCTAGGTCAAAGCTTCGACCATTGCGCAGGTCATCTTACGAATGAGCTGTTGTCTTACGTTGGTTTGTGAGAATTTCACTTATGGTTTCCAGAATTCATGGCGATGTATATTTAATGGCTGCCGCCAATGCCGCCGACCCCAAAACCGAAAGGAAGACGGAGGCAGAGAGACCCGCAGTGTCGCTCTGCGCAGGAAGAAGCTGAACCCTTAAATGACCCCAAGCAA
>BGNK01001500.1:40421-71981 GCA_003297005.1 Symbiodinium sp. clade A Y106 | reverse complement strand
GGCCGAGGTAAGGTTGCGTGGGGCGGAGTGGGGTTGAGTAGGGTTGAGTATCATGGAACTGACGCCGAAGCTAGTCTAACTTCTGGGCGCCGCCCCAGCGGGGTCGGCGGATATATATATATATACACAAACAGATAGAGATCTAGTTCTATACCTATATCTTTTTTGTGTTATATTCTATTCTGTTCTGTTTTACTATAATATAGCTATATTTTATCATATTGCATTATAGTATTATATTGTCATATACCATGTGTTATCTTATATTCTACTCTTATTTATTACATGTATACATATTCAAGTATACGCACAGACAGAAGCGCACACGCAGAGCGACAGACGGAGCCTGATGCGCAGCACTGATCCCCATGTTCACGCTCCATTTTCACACATGGTATTTCAGACGAGAGCATCGTCAGAGGATCCGGTGTCGACCATCAATTTGCTGTCAGTCTGCCCGTCTGTCCATCTACATATACATTGGAAGGGGAAATGCTATGGTCCTGCATATTTCGCATCTTCCCTGACACATCCTGAAGCCTTGCGCACTGGAAGGTTGCACAAGCTCAGAGCTCTCAGAGGCCGAGGCATGTGTTAACTCGGGCCCCTCGCCAGAACTCTGATTCGAGTTTAAGAAGGGTTCCTCAGGGTTTGGACATGGGTTTCGGCTGAGGGTTCTGAATGTGAGAATGGACTCTAGCTAGAGAATCCTGACAGAAAAGGCACGCTGGTTAATGCATGGCTTTAGACGGGCTCTGGACACGACGGCCTGCCGGGCTTGAATGAGATTACAATATATATATATATATATATACATACATACATATCTATATATATATATATGTACACACACACACACATATATATATATATATATAATACATATTGGATGTGTGCTTGGTCGCTTCATGCCGCAGGTCCACAGCTCCGAAACAGCTTGGGCGCAACTTCCGAACTCTTCCTCAGAGAGTAAACCGTAACGTCCCCAAACCAACGTGTGCAGACAGAAAACAAGGGATCAGGTTCCTAAACCCTAAGCCCCTGACAAACGGATGCGAGTCTGGGCCTGTGTTTATGGCCTTTGCATGGGGGGTTTCGCTCTCAGGCATCACCAACGGCGTCCGGGTGCTGAAAAACAGGCACATCTGGGGAAGAGCTGTCTCTCTCCCCCTAAGGAGTGCTGCAGGATCAGCAGATTGATTTTCAGAGTGGAGAATTAGTGAAGAATCCTATATCAAGAACTCCGAGTACTTGGCTAGCTGGCCATGGCCTCACTTCTGCATGCCGTTCCCTCTCCTGTGTGTGCAGCATTGGCAACAACGTCCCCAACCATTCTACTGCTCATCCAACGACGTGTGCAACTCTGAGCAACATGTATTCTTTCGATAGCTTGTGATTATGCATTCTTCTAAGAAGAGAGCAGCTCTCTGATAGCAGCCCTTTCTGTATACACATACATGCATGCATATATATATATATGTATATAGATAGATCTTATGTGCGTGGGTGGGTATGCACATATTATAGACACCGAACACTAAACCCAAATTGGGGTTTCCTGTCTTGCTCTCCAGGATTGGCCAGGCCATGGGCACTGGTGTCTGCTGTGGTCAAGAGACGAACAAGGCCCAGAACTCAAGAAGTCCAAGCCCTTATTCGAGCTTGCTCGTTCTTGGGTGCTTGGGCGTTCAATCAAGTCTAAACCCTAAACCCATGGAGGCTTCAGACATGATGAGTGCGTGGGAGCATCTGCAGCTGAGCTTTTTCAAGTTCGGACTTGCCTCGTCGGCAGCTGGCGTGAGTAGGTTTCAATGTTTAGTCAAGACATTGAATCATTGAGTGCGGCGCTGAAGCAGGTTCCTGACTCCTCAGAATCTATTGGAAGCACTGCCATGTCTGTTGCGGCCTCTGTGAGTTCTCTAGTGAAACATTGCGTACGTCCTGTAAACCTAAGCGGCCTCCACCCGAGCTACACACTTCTCTCCGAAGCCTCAGAGCCTCAGTGCTCCAGAGAGGTGTATCAGCGAGCATGCTGGTGTGAAGCTATAACTCGTGGTCTGTGAGCTGAAATGAGCCGATCTTTTCTCTAACCTCCGAAACTGAAAAGCCTAATTCGTCCCAACCGTTGGCTCACGCGCTGTTGCAAGACGTTTATCAAAAGACTTGAAAGGGCCATGCAAGCGACAACGGAGCGGATCCCTCCCTTGACGAGTGTACTGCTGAATCTCGTCTCAGCGATGTACGGCACTCTCATCCACTATCGCTATCATCTCAATTTCAGCTTTCCGCTCCTGTGTACGATTGCAGCCACCACGCTTCGAGTACATGCGTTGGAGAACAAGATGCAAGAGAAGAAGAAAGCACCAGCTGGACCCAGCACTGGTTGGCCCACGGCCTCATACTTCGCAACATTCACCCAAGTGACGTTTACGCACTGGAAGTAGCAATGGCTGTGTTTGCACATGCAGGTTCTGACCGCCAAGCGGGTCCAGTGCGACGGCTATCTGGACAGGGTGTCTGTTTCAAAGCAGACCAGTCACCCCTAAACCCTGAGCCCTAAAACCTCAACCCTCAGCCCCAAACTTTCCTAAACCCTGAATCCACAGCCACCCTAAAGCTTCGACCCTTCACCCTGAACCCTAAACTGCCCTAAACCTGAAATCCTAAGCACTAAAGCCCCGAAGCGGTCTTGAAGCCCTGAAACCTCAATCAGCAGAGTGTCTGCTTCCGATCCGGCCATGAATGCTCTTCACCTTCATCCTGCCGCGAGGACGAGTACAATGTCATCAATGACAAGTATCTTACGTCGACGCAGCCTGGCTCGAGCAATTTTATCCGGGTTTAGTACGAAGCCGTCAGTAATCAGCATTGAATTTGGAATTATCACTCGCCAAAAATGATTTCCTCTACATATCGTTTTTATCAGTCAATATTCCGTAACTGATGATTTTGGGTGCTTCTTGTCGCGCCTGAGGCACAGATCCACCCAAGATCACGAACAAGATGCGTAAGTGTGGTTCTTAATCTTCAGATCTCTCTGGCCTCAGGCCCGGACACTGTAGAGAAGCAGCAAAGTCTCAGCAGAGCTAGCTCATCTCCTTTTGCCTCTGGTCATCTTTCTGCCCACCCCACTGCATCCCGGCTCAGGGCAGAAAGGTTCCTGACGACTTTCCCGGACACACACACACACAACGCAGACCATGAACAAGGCAAAATCACCCTTCCCTCACGACATGTTCATCGCCAATCGGAAGCTGCATTCCAACAGCAGTTCCGAACGATCACGGGCTTCGTAGCCGTAGCATCAGTTTGCTTGGCTTAAACAACAGTCAGCAGCCCGCGCTTCGAGCGAGAAGGCCGAACGTCATTATGTAGTACATAAAGTATATCGTGTAGTGTAGTGTAGTATAGTATAGTATGGCATCCTATAGTACCGTATCGTATCGTATAATTAATTAGCATAGTATAGTATATAGATAGATAGACAGATAGATAGATTGAGTATATGGTATATAATATAAGATATATGTAATAGAGCGTATAAACTGTGGACCCTGCAACCCTAGAATCAGGAAGCTCCTGCGTCACACGACCTACCAGACCATGGAGGAAGCTCGCATGGCTTGTCTCAGGCCGCGGCTGGGTCTCGGGCGCAGGGACTTTCAATTGTCGGTGAACGCCTAAGCATCTAGGGTTTAGGGTTACATTTTTGGGCTTTAGCGTTTAGGGTTACATGTTTGGGCACATGACATTGGATCTAGGATTCGTTTCCGGGGTTCGGTCTGTTGAGGTGGCATCTTCTCTTTCACTTCCCCATCCTGCCAGCTACGAAGTCTGGGAGGGGCGCAGACTCCTGCAGGCCTCATAGAAGATTCTAGTGAGAGACCTCTTCCTTCGCTCCATGACCTCTAGAGTACCCGAAAACCCTACGACAGAGGCCTAAATAATGACCTGTAATATTTTGGGTGTTTGTAGTATAATGGGCCCCAAAATCCTATTCTGATTGTTAAGGCCCCTATATTAAAGCCTAAGCCTGAGAATCGACAGGATGGGCCCGGCTTGCTGGGGCATCTCAGATGACAAGTGCCGAGCCCTGAGATGCTCAAACTGGCATGGCTGGTTGCTTCCGGGGTTTTGGTTAGAGGTTTGGGGTTGCTATACATAGAGGTTTACATCAAAGTACGATGATGAGGTTTGGAGTTTGAGCTCAGCAGCGGAGGCGACACCGTGAATTTCATGCTGGTGGATGCGAAGTGGAACATTACTGCAGACTCCTTGCTGGAGCCCCTCGCCCCAGCTCTGGTGGCCAGGATCTTTTCGTTTCTATTCCTGTCCTTCAGGGTTCGGGTATCAGTGCGACTGCGGCGGCCTCTGAAAAGCTTGTGAATTGCCGGAGAGTTTCCCGACCTGACCCAACCCTTCGCTCCTCAGTATAAAGCACCCATCCGGACCGCCCCTGCCGCCCAGTTCCAAGCAGCACACCTGCCTCTACGAGAAGAGGAAGGCCTAATCTCTCGAGGTCCGACGCCGCTTTTCTCGCGAGCTTTGAAGGGCACATGCGCGAGGATTTGAGGGGAAAGCTTTTGGATGTCTTGCAGAACAGCCCCATGAGTTATGTGTCTTTTGTGATTTACGGGTGTTGATCAGTCCCTGTGTTGTAAGGTCCGACTTCTTGGGCCGAGATCACTCACATCAACCCCCCAAGTCACCGTTGCCCCTGCCAACCTCGATGATTGCAGAAGCCAGAAACCACACAGCAAGTCCTGCTTCCTGGATTTTCCTGGAATGTGACACCCATCCCTGGTAAGAAAACCCATCGGCAACTGCTATGTATACTATATATAATATAATATAATGTAATATAACTCTATATATATATACTATACATATACTATATATTTATATATACATACTATATATATACACACCATATATATACACACACACACTGTATATATGTATGTATGTATATACTCTATCTATATATGAATCTATATATATATACTATATGTTTATCTACCATATGTATATATATATATATACACATACAATATATATATATACATATATATATATACAATATATATAAATATATATACAATATATATATATATATATATATATATATATATTCTCTCTATATATATTTATATTATACTGTATACTATATATATACACTGTATATATATAAATACTATAGATATGTATATATATATATATTCATTCACTATATATATACTTCAACCGCGTTGGCTGGTTTTCGATGTGGTCTCTGCTTGGGTCTCCAGGCCCAGGCTCCAGGTCTCCAGGTAGCGCGGCCGCAACCGGCTTTCCGATTTAGGTACTATAGATGCCTTAATACTTACCTATACTATTTTAGGAACGTACCTCAGGCATTGAAGAAGTATACTATTTTAGGGGTTCCTTATTATAATTACAGTATAATGGGTCTCAAGAACCTCTTCTCATTATCAAGGCCTCTATGTTATGTGCTTGGCTTGCAGGCGTTGTGGCGCCTTGCCGCTGTTCCAATGGAAGAGGAATACTGCATGCCGCGGCTTCTGGCCGAGTGCAGACAAAAAGACGCGTCAGGGATTGTGGGCAGAAGTCCCATCAGCTTACTAATTCAGCAGAAGCATGAAATACCTAAGGAGTATGTGAATTGATTTATTCCGTGTTGGTTTTTTCATTTCTCGCATATATCTTTATATGTATGTATATCTGAAGGTATCCAGATCTATGTCTATATCTGTGTGTGTACATATATGGATGGAAGGATGGATGGATGGATGGTAGGTAGGTAGATACGCAGATACGCATTTACGCACGTATGTATGTAATTATGTCTGTCTGTATGTATGTCTGCGTGAATGAACGAATATATGTAAATATGTATGTAACCATGTATAAATAGCTAAATATGTTTATGTGGATGTGTATAAGGCTTGTGTCTTCGCCTTCAGTATTGAATTACTTACAATCTCCTGACATGTAGCTGCATAGAATGGGTTTAGACTCGATGACAAGACTGGGCCCTCCAGGATCCACAGGCTGCGCTTGCATGTGGACTTAGACGCGTCTAAGATAGAGGTGTTCAGCTCAGGCTTCTGCAGTTTCCTTTCTTTCCTGTCTGCAAAGGAAGGATTGCCCAAGGGATGTCTTACTTTAAGAGGCGCAGGTGTGCCTGCAGACGAACGTGAACCGCAAGCCTCGGCAACAAACCCTTAACTGACATCATAACCGCCCCCCCCCCAACCCTCGACCATGTGAACTGTCGAAGCATGGAGAGCGCGACGTTCGCGTTTGAGGCCCCTGGCATTGCGGAAACGACCCGGCTTGCCAACCAGAAGTGCCCCGCCAAGAAGACCCGTGCTTTTCTTGCGTGTGTTGCGACACTGGTCCTTTGTCATTGAGTGACTGATGTTGTCTTCATGCGCCCGGAGACGCGATAAAGTAGGTAGACCACCAGCACACGCACACGTCACTAAACATGAGAACAGGATCTCGTCTGGTTCGTCATCGTGATTTTCGTCATTATCATCATCATCATCATCATGTTACCTGAGCCTCCGCCACCCCCACCCCCACAACCACCACCACCACCACCCACCACCACCGCCCACCAGCACTCCACCCCAACCCGACCAATGTGCTACCCATCCCGTTGCATGCACCCACCTGNACCAGCACCTCCACCACCACCACCACCACCACCACCGCCAGCACCAGCACCAGCACCAGCACCAGCACCAGCACCAGCACCACCACCTTCACCACCTCCACGCACGACAAAAGCCCGATTGCATGGGAGGATACAGGAATGCAGGTATTGGGGTTTCTCATATGAAGGACGGTCATGAAGCAAGCACTTTGGATAGACTTTTGCCTCGCAAGCGATCCTTTGCACGGTAGTCCGGCCAAAGAACTGTCAGCTCCACTGTGCGTGCACACTGACGAAAATATTCTGAAACCGACTGCGGCAAAAACCGAGCGGAAACGAGCGCCTGAACCAAACGCCAAGGGAATGGGCGAATTCCCAGGTGTCCGAACGGAGATGTTGCGCAGCCCCCAATGATTCCAGCGGACTCTTGCGATGCTTCGTATGAGGCTATGGCTAGATGTTTCTTCTGTTTTGATATTTACTGTGCAAGTCCATCTGCAGAGCGCTATAGTGATTATTCCTTCGCCTCTGAAAGCATCTGCAACGACATTCGAGCATGGCCGTACATGGAGGTTGTTCAGCCTAGAACCCTAAGCCTCAGCCCCTAAAGCCGAAACCCCCAGACCGCCCCAGACCCTAACCGTAACATAGATGCGTCAAGGACTAAAGTGGGGTTTTGTGGAGTCTTAAACTACTGTACGATTATTATGTTCGAGAACGTATAACTACTTATTGAGGCACCTAATTTACTCTTATAAATCCCTTAAAGGAGGCCTTGCAGATCCCTTCAGAGAGTCCTCAAAGAAGCCCCAAAACTCACCGTCTCTGAGATCTTTGATGGGCCGGACTCCACCGAGCTGCACCAAAAGTACTTCGAGCTCCTTGCGCGCGAGGCCTCGGATGCCCTGAACCCGAAACCTTAAACCGTTACTTCGAGCTTCTGGCGTGCGAGGCTTATAAAACACACAAGGATCCTAAGGATTGGAGAAGTGGTTCCTTTCTGAGGGCTGTAGTAGGTGCTACAACGCTCTATATACCCCATGGGCCCCAGTGATTCGAACAGGTTTTTCGGGCCGAGAATAATTTAGTTATATTATTATAACTACTACTACTACTACTGCTGGTCATTCTTCTGGACAGGTTTGGAGGTGGAGTTTTTGGGGTAAAGTGGTTTAGGCTTCGGGGTTGAGGCTTTGGGCGTGGAGGTCCGGCGTCCGGGGTTCTGTTTTGGGCTATGGGTGAAGATGGGTTCAGGGTCATATGTAAGGCATTAGGTTTCGGTCTGAGCTGTGGATCCAAGCGATCATGTTGTCTGATTCCTGACGGCCAACCTCGCAAGATTGCAGACAGACAAGCACTCACCAATGGGGTTTGAGGTGTGCATCGGCCCAGGCCAATCCAATCCAGTCCAGCAACAGGCTAAAAAGACAGGCATCCTACTGATAGTAGTGGCTCCAGACCGTTCGTGAGTCACTGACTTGTGGAGAGCCGAGATTGAAGTGATGCGGATTTCCGTTCGGTGGAGCTGATTCACACCAGCTCTGCCGAATTCCTTGCGCTCTACAGCTGCCGCCGAAGTGCCTGTGCATGCGCAGGATGTGTCCGGATAGAACTGCCACTGCTTCGATATATGCGAGGACCAGAAACACAGTGAGCTATGGGGAGTGACGGATCTTCGGGATTCGCGAGATTGCTACCGGCAATGCATTGTNGCCACTGCTTCGATATATGCGAGGACCAGAAACACAGTGAGCTATGGGGAGTGACGGATCTTCGGGATTCGCGAGATTGCTACCGGCAATGCATTGTGCAATCTGATGTAGCAGATCATTTGGCGAAAGGTATGGTATGAAACCTGCAACGATCCGGGCCATCCAGCAGCAGGCTAAAAAGACAGGCATCCTACTGATAGTCGTGGCTCCAGACCGTTCGTGAGTCACTGGCTTGAGGAGAGCCAAGATTGAAGTGACGCGGATTTCCGTTCGGTGGAGCTGATTCACGCTAGCTCTGCCGAATTCCTTCCGCTCTACAGCCCGCCGAAGTGCCTGTGAGTGCTCAGGATGTGTCCGGATAGAACTGCCACTGCTTCGATATATGCGAGGACCAGAAACACAGTGAGCTATGGGGAGTGACGGATCTTCGGGATTCGCGAGATTGCTACCGGCAATGCATTGTNGCCACTGCTTCGATATATGCGAGGACCAGAAACACAGTGAGCTATGGGGAGTGACGGATCTTCGGGATTCGCGAGATTGCTACCGGCAATGCATTGTGCAATCTGATGTAGCAGATCATGTGGCGAAAGGCATGGCATGAAACCCTTCAAGCACGCCTGTTGCAACGATCAGGGCCATCCAGCAACAGGCTAAAAAGACAGGCATCCTACTGATAGTAGTGGCTCCAGACCGTTCGTGAGTCGCTGGCTTGAGGAGAGCCAAGATTGAAGTGACGCGGATTTCCGTTCGGTGGAGCTGATTCACACCAGCTCTGCCGAATTCCTTCCGCTCTACAGCCCGCCGAAGTGCCTGTGAGTGCTCAGGATGTGTCCGGATAGAACTGCCACTACCGGCACAGCATTGTGCAATCTGATGTAGCAGATCATTGTCCCGACGACGCGAATGGTAAAAGGGATGGCATGAAACCCCTCACGTACGCCTGTTGCACCTATCCGGGCCATCCAGCAACAGGCTATAGAGACAGGCATCCTACTGATAGTAGTGGCTCCAGACCGCTCGTGAGTCGCTGGCTTGAGGAGAGCCAAGATTGAAGTGATGCGGATTTCCGTTCGGTGGAGCTGATTCACACCAGCTCTGCTGAATTCCTTCCGCTCTACAGCCCACCGAAGTGCCTGTCCGGGCTTTTGGCATCGAAAATGTCTCCATCAGTGGCATGAAGTGAAAGCAGCGTCCCTGCAGCAATGGGTTCAGCTTCCCACGTAAAAGGCTTTGTGTGTACCACATTCTTCTGGGATATCATGCTATTTCTGTGCGCTAGTTTGGTTTCAGGTTCAATCAGGGTTGTGTGTGTACACTTCAGCAAGGATTCGAAGACACGTACTCTGCATGGGCACATTGGTGCATTTGGGATTGCAGGGCTTCAGAACTCCCCCTGGGAATGAACTAGGGTTCGGCTCAGTTCTGACCGTGCGCACGTTGTTTCCGATTGTCGCACCTGCACCTGCACCTGGAAAGACGTTTAGGGAGTTTCCGAGAATAGGGGACCCTAACTTTGTACCCTAAATAGTAGGATCCTTATTTTATAAGGACCGCAAGAGAAGGTACCCCTAATTTTCGGAAGCTCCCATTTCGTTTCATTACGAACCCTTCCTGGCAAAGAAGGAAGGGCTTCCTCCGAGCTTTCTTTTTCCGAACTTTCTCTGATACAGTACTGTAGCCTACAGGCAGAGGACTTTGGAACACTCTGCTCGGTGCAGACCGTTCCCTGGAGATCAGTTGCACGGACATGCATCGGATCTACATCGTCTGGCGAATGCAACAGATGCTTCGCCGAATACCTTCTGCGGCCATGGGGATGTTGCTTGCCAAGTCCAGACCAGCTGGCAGACAGGAGTTGACAGCCGTTCTGCCTTCATAACACCGTGGCGTCAGCGAGCGACAGCCGACAGTACTAGCGGGAGGCCACAGGTCCTTTCCGCAACTTCTGCAACTGTTGTGCGCGAGGCTCTCCAAACCTTCCATCCCTTCTACGGCGAGGCGCTCAAGAAGTGCATGGAACAGGCACGGTGAACCGTGTGTTTCGCAAAGCGGTTGGGTACAGCTCCGGGTCTGCGCTCAAGAGCTCTGCAGAGCAGCCTGCAGAGCGAAGCGGCCTTGGCATGTTGTTAGTTGCATGCAGTGCCAGAGCCGTTTGAGCTTCTGATGTAGCAACGGCTGTCCCCACATCCGCGACAAACATCGTCCGGAGAAGGTGCCGGCTGGTGGGACGTATGATTGGAGATTCTGGCTTTTCACAAGGGGACACATAATAACTATGTTTTGGTCCTGTGCATAGTTGGACACCACAGGCCGAGTGCCGCGAGCTACTGCGCACATAAGAACTCGGCAGCTCCTGCATTGGTCGGGGATACCCTTTCCAATACCTCTCATTCGGGTAGCTTTTGAGCATCCTGTGGCTTCACTTCTGTGCTTCACGGATCCTGCAATGAGCCAGCCTTCATCACATGGAAAGGCTTCTACTGGTAGTCCTAGCTCCTTTTCTCAGCCGGGGAAGCCCACCTGCCTAGGGGGTCAGCTCCGGCATGAGAAGATATGAACCCCAAGTCAACCAGGCTTGAAATACATTTCATGTCGGTTGGTCTTTGCATCTTCAAGGCTCGTTTGGCGGTCTAGGCTGGTTGATCACGGGGTTGGGGAGCGGCTGTCGTGAGAGTAGGCGCATGACCTCAGCTTATGGATCAGACTTCAGGTTCGTGCAACTTCAATCAGTGTCATTCCTGTCAGGAGCTGTCAGTATGATCACAGCCATCATTGCCATCACTCGGTTAGTGAAGTCAACCTAACAGCTGTCAACAATGCTTCAGAAGGAGACATGGTGCTTGATGAGCAGTTCATCCAGAAGTGCCGGGAGGTTCCCAATGAGAGCTGACGAATCTCTTTGACGTGACTTGCAGGCTTTTGTTCGTCGTGCTTGCAATGGCTATATTCAGGTTGCATGCTACGGACGTGCAGTTTCGATGATCCGGTTTGAACCTCGTGGTTCCTCATCCCTGATGCATCAGAATGATAGGCCTTCAACACCTTCGACCAAGATGGAAGCGGCACCATTGACACGCAGGCGTTTGTTTCGGGACGGGGTTCGGAACATCTGCTAGGTAAGGCTTGAAGACTTGTGCAAGAGTCCGAGGCGCAGTTGCTTTCCGCTCAGCCTGAGGGCCTGAGTGCTTCTTGAAATCTGGATTGTGGGGCCGAGGATGACGTATTTCGGACATATGCTGCGACTGCTTACATCCACAGAATGTTTGAAGGACCATATTACACGGCTGCTTCTAGCTTGCAGCATGTCAAAGAAGGCTGTTCCATTCTTCCAGCTTTCTTGTCACTAGAAGCCTACGATGGGGGCCCAAATCATTACCAAATACTATTTTGGGTGTTCCTTATTAGAATCATAATGTAATGGGCCCCAAAACCCTATTCTAATTACGAAGGCCCCTACATTAGCATTCAGTAGGCTTGTGAAGCAGCGCACGACGTCTAGTAAAGTACTCGTAGGTACTCGTCTCTACGCTGTGTCGCCGGGTATCACCCGCAGATTCCATTGTGGTGAGGATGAGCGTAGGAGCACGATTGTGGAAGATGGTCATTTGGGGTGACCACCATGGACCATGATGATGTTTGATGATGAGGATGTTGACGCTTATCCTGACCATGATGGCAACGGCGATTATCAAAGACTTCATGGTGCCAGTCCCAGACGAACTGCAATCTGTCCTGCACGTCCTGAGCACAGGAAATGAAGCTCCTTCTGGAAGCCATCGGTGAGGCGCGGATTGGAATGCTACCAGCCGGCCAATCTCTGCGTTCTCCCAACAACAGCCCGAATGCTAAACCCAAATACCAAAGCTGCGAATCAGGACGTGTGGATTTGTTTTGGCAGTTGTCTGCGACCAAATCAGCAGCCGACTTTAGTAAGTCCCTGTCATTTTACATCCCTTTGTTTCACTCTGACAGCTACTTGAAGGTTCTGTTTTCTTGCCGTTGAACGACCTAGCTAGCCATCTATCTATGGATCTGTCTATTCGTCCAACAATGTCTAACTCTGGCTATCGGTCCGTCGATCTGTTTATCCATCCATCTATCTAGCCATCTTGCTATCCATCTTTCCGTTTGTCCGTCTGCCCGTCAATCCGTCCGTCCGTCTGTTTGTCCGTCCGTCTGTCCGTCTGTCTATCGATTTTCCTTTCTATGAACCTCTGTATCTATCCATCTATTTATCTTCCTGTTTATCTAACATATCTAACTACTTATCGATCTATCTGTCTATTTAAATACCCATCTACCTGCCTACAAGTACCTATCTATTTGTCCATCTATCTATCTATCTATGAGCCGTTCGGCTTGCCAATGTTGAATTATCTAAGATGCCTCACAGAGTCTTGTCTTCTACCCGCGCACATATGCTTGTAAGCTATATTGCCCCATGGATTGTAGATTTCCTGTGGGAAAGAAAATATCCTTCGCTAAGCGCCAGGTAGCATGGTTGCCATTGTGAAGTTAACTAGCGGTTAGATGTCAGTACTTGTCACCATGTATTGCCTTTGTCATTCAGGGTTGTGAACTCGGAGACAAGATCGGCAGGCACCAAGTGAAGAGGAGTTGTTCCGCTTCATGGCAGATGTGGATGAAGACGGGCGCACGCCCAAGCATCATCAAAGCTGTGGGAAGTTCTGCCAGAGTGTACCAGGTGGTTTGCTTCGTTTGTAAACTGCATTATTATGCAGCCAGGTACTCGCAGTAACAACGGACAGATTCACTAGCTTTAGGGTTTTTGTCCGCGACACATGCCGTCAGTGCCGTCAGAAGCTAGACTCTTAGACTCTGAAGTCACAGAAAATGTCGTCAATTCACGTAAACACGCCATAGTGCTCGGCAAGCCTTCCTGCCTTTCGGTGTGCTCCGATTGCCTCCGGAACTAGATCTGCATAGCAGCAGTATCTTACATAACGACGATGTTAAAAGGCATCATGTCGTGTATTTCCATCTTGTTTTCGCTTCGGCTTAAGCATAATCTGTAGCTGAGCTTCTGAGCTTTAGCGTTGAGAATTCAGAAATAATGCTGCTGGTCTGCTCCGACTATCCGGCTGCGATCACGGCACCAAGCCAATTCTTCCCCTTGGACAGAGAATTGTGCAGAGTGCATGGACCATTGCTAGTCATTCCGTTCTTACATCCAGACCGAGGACCGGGGAGATCGAGTTTGCAGAGTTCCTGCGTGCCTTTGAGAAGCAGCGAGGGGGCGCGCAGGACTTCTTTGTGAAAGCCTGGCCTCTCTGTGTCATGCAACTCGCGATGCATTTGCTCTGGTACTGAAGGCGACAGTCCCACATAGAAAGGAGAAACCCTGTCGTTTAAACAGGAGCTCGAGGATGAGCTGGATACCATCGATGCCTTCGTGGCACTCGGGGGAGAGCCAGACAAGCCCGCCGAGCCGAGTTTCCTCCTGGGTTAGGGTTTGTGTGTTTCTGATGTCTTTCGCTTCAACTCCGGTAACGACTGGAGGAGAGCAACATCACGGCAGCAACCCTTTCCGAATACTTCGACCATGATCTTAGGAGTACAGCTGCAACTGTAGTATACTTTCCGCCGGCCATGCCAGGACAGGCTACATTGACACGCAGCGATTGATTCAGGTCGTGAAGGCTCGAACTGCCTAGGGCCGATACGAGTTATATGTTGAACGTTATCATGACGATTACGCGATGGTGGATGACACACCGAATGCATATGCATATGCCTCGTCTGCACTGTGTGTGGTTTAACCTGCGTCACGTCGTCGGAGTCGGAGTCGCAAAGCAGGGTCCTGCCACTGGTGGTAGAGCTACACAATTATACAGGATGATCTTGTCATCAAGCATATGCACGAAGTTCGAAGGACCAAGTGGATGCATCGCAGGGATAAAGGCCTGAGATTTAGATCCTTTGGCAGGTGGAAGTATGAGGGTAGAGTAGGCCCAATACGAGAGCATCTTGCCTCGCATGGCCTGTTGCAGGATGAATTTGGAATGACCATCAAGATCGAGCGCCTGATCGAGGAAACTCCCCTGGGCTACGGCGCATCTTCCTTCTCCCATGACTACGTATAAGTACAAAAGCATGGCGAAGCTGTTGTGCACGTTTCCACGTTTACCTCTCGCTCTCTGCCTCTCTGGCCCTCCCTGCGGAGGCGTCCAACTGAGCTTGATTGTGCATTTGTCCGTCACAGATGCATGCTTGTACTTACCTATCTTTCGGTGCGCCTTTGCACATGACTTCCGTGTACAATTTGTATTCATGTAGCTGTACCACTACACAGACTACACACATGTTTGTCCTCAAATTTTATCTGTCTATAGATAGATAGGCAGGTAGGCAGGATGGCTGGACGGACAGACAGATAGATGGATCGATAGAAAGATATGCAGATCGACCCATAGGTGGGTAGACTCGGATAGGCAGATGGATAGGTAGATGGATAGCGAGATATAGACAGATAGACACATAGACATACACGCGTTCGTCGGCTGACATATGTGTTTGTACACACGAAATGCGTCTATGTATATAGCGGTGTATAATGTAGCTGGAAGACGAGAGCATGAGAAGGCACACTTCGATTTCAGCGAAGCTTCTCGCACCAGTTGCAGTCTTGCAAAGATGATTCACAGTGGTTGAAGTGGGATCCAGGCAGTTCTAGGGGCTGATTCGAGAAGCTATCCTGAATAGACTGAATATGGTGAATATGGTGAATATTGTCAACGCCAGAAGTTGCAGCAGTTCGAAGGAGCTTGACAAGGACAAGGATCAGAAACTGGACTACCGTGAGTTCGCAGCGCTTTTCCAGCCTCCTGATTGGCAACCGTCAGTCTTCCGGATTCTGGGTGCAGGAGCCGTTTTATTCACATGTTCCGGTCGTGTGTGGCATATGACTCTACGTGAACTTACGGGATCCGTGATATAGCTTCTTTCGCAACTCACGGCTTGCTCCGCCTGGGGGTTCTTGAGTGCGCAGCCTGGTAGCCTCGTAGTATTGGGACTAGCTTCCTCCGAACTGTCAGCATCATCGTCCCAGCGCTCCGCGCCCTACTGTTCAGCAGCGCCACCAGAATAACCATCACTACAGCGTGGGTCACGTATCACGATCCATCCCCATCGCCAACTCCGCTTCACTCCAGTGAGGTGAGACGACATCTGCGCTTGTGAGTTGGTGTAGAGTTCTGAATCCCTGCTTCCACAAGTGCGGACCGTGGGTTTGCGTTTCACGCATAGCAGCGTTTTGGAACTCCAGAGGCCAAGGTTGCAGTCTTTACATGCGGCGATTGTTCTCAGTGTTTGGGGGTGGATAGAAGCTGCACTCGAAGCAGGTGGAAGCTGAAAGACCTGAATTTGGTTCTGCATGCCAGATTTCACCGCTCGTTCTCGTACTGGGACAATCTCGTTTCACCGCCACTGCGCCAAACCAAGAAGAATCATACTATACTATTATACTATACTATACTATTCTCTCATATGTTTTTCCATAATATACTAAACTATACTAGAATATACTAATCATGAATATACTATACTATACTATGGCATACATCGCAAAACGGCAGCATGGATTTGGGCTTGGGCGAAAGCGCCGGTGGCCCAGAAGAGTTTAGCAGCTCAAGCAGACGGCGCATCCGTGGCTGAAATACAGAGGGACTGTGATTTTAAGCAGACGAGATGGCCAGGTTCAAGAGTCTATAGAATCTGGAACTATACGCAGCAGCAATGAAATTGCCTAGGTTTTTCATCAACATCATTGGCAGTAGCATCGTTCTCCTCCTCCTGCTGCTTCTCACGCTGCCCCTTCCATTTTTCTCCCCATCCGCATCCTCATGGAAATCACCGCGTTGTAATAGTAATCGTATTCCAGTTCGTCGCCATCACCACCGCCATCATCATGGCGTCGGTATCATCATCATCATCATCATCCTCATCATCGTCATCCTCATCACCGTCATGATTACAATTATCATTGGCAGCAGCAACTCCGCTGGCGTCGATGGGGAGGAGGTGGAGGAGGCGGAGAGGAGGAGGAAGAGGTGGAGGACGGTTCGGTTGCCAAAGAGACTGCTGGTGCGATTACAGAGAATGGTGGTTGAGAAATTCATCAATGTGTATGAGCCACCGTGTCAGCCTGAACTGGCACGTTGCTAGTCGCTAACTTTAACATGTGTTGCTGCAACGTCGGGGTTTAACCTGTCATATCGGCATACATAGGACTGTGTAGCCTGCGGAACAATACAGCGATCGGGTGATTCTTGTGTAAGTATAAATATGTAATTCTCGTGTAGTAACAACTATGACACATCGACAATGATTATGGTCATAACGTCAGATGCTACTACAGTTTGTCAAGATGCCGTGATCATTCCCCAAGTTCTAGCAGCTGCAAGCAGGTGGTGATCGCGCACAACAAGTACTTGCGGTCCCTGGACTACTACCTGGCGAAGGACACGTGGTTAAAGTAACTACTTGCATCTCCTGCAGCATCGGGACACAGCAGCAGATGCTACCTCTGCCTTTCCTCCTCCGCGTCCTATCCTCTCCTGAACTAGGCAAGCATGTAACTGCAAGTGTCGGGTCGGTTAATGTTTTTGCCTAGGCTTGGCCCATAGCATGTCGTAGCCTCTGGGACGACGGTTGGGCTACTTGCTTGCTTGTATGGGTTTGGGATTCAGTCGTGGAGTCTTGGCTTGGGAGTGATTAACTAGAGCCAACAGACCTCACCCTGCATCCCTGGATGCAGACGCCAGTCCGCTGAACTCCCATACGTTCCTACAGTCCTGTGCCTACCGTCCGAAGCTCGGCTCCCGCGTTCTGGGGGTCACCAAGCCACCCGCACGCGGCGGACACGGCACGCAGGTGCCAGGGGAATTTCTGTGCGGATTGCGGTTTGGAGTGTTGAGCTGTTTGTGTTTTGGAAGCATTGCTGCGATAGTAGATTCGGAGACTAAGAGTTCCAGACCCAAACCCGAACCCAACTGGTAGGAAGTCCTTTTCAGTGCCAAGGGCCGACTATTTGCGCCTCTGCACTCTTTGGATCTCTTTGGTCTGTTCTGGCTGGCGACATGTCATGCGATGCCCTGTTACGGGTAACGAAACATCCTCCGTTTGTGCTCACCCGAGCGGCGCTAAGTTCAGATTCCGTGCGGCGGTAGGAAGAAGAACGAGTCGACAACATGGTGGCGCTGCTCAGAAAAACGTGATGCTTAAAGCAGCGAGCAACACTACAATCTGGCATGCGAGTTCGGTTGCCGGGCATTAATTGCCGGATGTTGGTACAAAACCTGCGACGCACGGCTCTCTCTGCGTGCGAGCCCGGACCAGCAAGGACTACTGTCTCACTAGTGGGGGCGAGTCTTGGAAGAAAGCTAGCGACAAAGCTCTCTGGCCCTCTAAGAAACCCACATCCGAAGCTTCCGACACTTACTCCAAAACTCCAAACCTTAACATCTGACATCAACTACAGTGCGACAGGGAGCAATGGCTTCGCGGCGGCCGCGGGGTCTGGTAGCTACCCTTCTGGTCGCATTCTTCGGGGGCCGGGTGCTGAGCGGTGCTCGCACTGTGATTGAATGTCAACGCCCAGACCTCTCATGATGCCGTCATTAATCATGGAGTATAAAGTCCCTGCAATATACTACAATGGGGCCTTCGATATTGTAAGATCTGGGATTGATTCTATTGCGCGGCTTCATGTGTAGTGTCGTGTATGCAGTCAGTTCATGGTGAAAGAGAGAGAGAGAGAGAGTATATGTGTGCTATTGTGTGCTTTGTGTTGGTGTGTTTGTTTTGTGTTTGTGTTTATGCTGGTGCCGACACTAGCTATGCACAAGGTTTCAAGGACTGCAAGCAAGTTTTCAACGGTCTTGGCAGCACAGATGCCCTGGCACAAGACGTCCCACTGTCCCAGCCGTCCTAGCACCAGTTAGCATATACGTGCTCAGGGCAGAACAACTTGCCGTCGCAGCAAAGCCGCCGTCCACAGTCGCACTTCCCGCATTGGTTCTCGAGACACAAGCATGAATTTGCGGGCATCATCAGGTTCCTTCTCATCCCGGTCATCATCATCATCATCATCATCATTACGAGAACGATAATGTAGCCGCAGAAGCAAAGCCACCCAAATCCCTATGCAGGGTGCTGGATCAGCCAGTCGTTCGTGGCAGGTACGCAGCTCGCTTATGCTCGCTTCGCATCTGGTTTTTAAGTTGTTGGTTTACGGCAACGGATTCTGTAGCAGGAGGAACAATCACCACAAGGTCAATGCAGATTCTTCCAAGTTTCTAGGTGGAGAGTACAATAATTAGACTTCCTGGGACATGCCACAGCGACCCAGTTCAGAAATCAGGTGCCTGCCTCTACCAAAAACTGAGATTTTCAAGCCTATCATTCGATCTCACGCAAGCTAATTACGAAATAATTTCAGCCCGAGTTAGCGACAACACCCCTCTCCGAAAACCAGGCAGTTTAAGGCCCCTCTCTAGCTGCAATGACCTACTGGAAGGCCGC
This sequence comes from Symbiodinium sp. clade A Y106, assembly GCA_003297005.1. Lineage (NCBI taxonomy): Eukaryota > Dinophyceae > Suessiales > Symbiodiniaceae > Symbiodinium > Symbiodinium sp. clade A. The sequence goes on along the minus strand of BGNK01001500.1, from coordinate 53,063 downwards.
CCACCTGCGCCGAGAGCGCGCTCCGTGGCACGCTGCGCCGAGGAAGAGGCCTAGAATGGGTAGGGCCCAGGGTCACAAATCACATCAGTCACCAGAACAACAGTATAGCAATAATGCTGTCATTTTTACGAGGCAGTAATACCAACAAGTAAGAATAAGAGCAACAAATAAAAGTGATGGCGAAAGCAAAACTAGGAAGTTTAGGGGTCGGCTAATTTTCATAGTGCTAGCAATAGTCGTACAGGAAGTTGTGGTGGTGGTGGTAGTTGTAGTAGTTGTTGTTGTACTTGTAGCTGTAGGAGCAGGAGTAGGAGTAGGAGTGGCAGCAGTAGTAGTACAGTGGCAGTAGCAGTACCAGTAGTAGTAGTATAGCATAGTAGTCGTAGCCGGAGCCCGAGAGGCCTGAGAGGCCCGTCGCTCCTTCAGGTTGAGACTTCAGGGAGGAAGGCCTGGTTTTTGTTTTTGGATCGGTCTTGTTGGTGCAGTGATTCGGGGTTTCGGAATTTTGGTTGGAAGGTTTGCCGCTTCTTCACTAGATTATCGGCGGGTTCGCCTCCAGATATCATCGTCGAAAAGGCATGGAGTGAGCAGGCGAGCGCTGCCCAAGTCTTGCAAGACCCCAAGCCTAAACCCAAAGCACATCCACGGACTGACCCCAACCGCCCTCGAAGAGCAAGTATCCCAGGCAACCGGCGTAGCCCTCGAGGCACTGATGCCGGTTCGACATGGAATGTTGCTGTTAGGACTACTGGCAAGCTCTCTTCGTGTGGTTTGTGGTCGTGCTCAAGGGCCTTGGGTATGGGCTGCGAACAGTTCCTTTTAAGAGCGAGGCCATCACTCGGTGATGGGGCGCTGCCGAATCATTTCAGCAACAACTTGCTTATGAGTATCTAGGAATCAAGGACAGTCCGCGACGTATCTTTCGGCCGTGCGTGCCAGGATCTGGGGGATGAGTTGTCGATCTTGCCAGACAGGATGAATATTAAGCCTCGAGCTTGCTGTCGCGCAGCAATCGGTTCGAGACGGAGACTACGCTGCCAACAGCGATGCAGACAACCACAATCCCTGTGGCTACAAGAGCAAGAGCGTCAGCAGTTGTAGCTAGTAGCAGTCAGTCCACTTGATAGTTAAATCATTGAGCTATCTAATCAATCACTGGCAGGGATTGCAATAGCCCGCTGACAGGACCCACCCAGCGATGCTGAGATCTCAGAAGAGACCAGTCTGGGCCACAGCAGAAAATATTGTTTCAGGTGTCGGAACTTGGAGTCTCAACACTGGTGTGGACCCTTTTCTGGAGAAGGAAACTTCCCATCCAAGCCCCTGATTCCATAACTGGGTGCCTCTGTAGAACCCAAATTCCGAAGTCGAGGACCCTCATAGTCATTGACCTTCAAACCTTGAAGGACCATTCCGAACCAGAACCCTGAAGCGGGCTTCAGACAGCCCGGCCCGAGTCTTCCCTGATCTTTTGCACAAAGAAGCGGGAAAGCAGGCTTGGACCCTCGTCCGCTCCGCAAGATCAAGCCAAAGCGTGAGCTGGGCCCTAAGTGAACTGCGCCACCGAGTCCTCGGTGAGGTCCTTTGAGGTTCGGGCTTCGGGGCCTGTTTGCGAGCAAGTCTTGCAGCGACGATGGTGGGAAGAAGAATCACAAAACTGGTGCTATCGTGAAGCGACCGTGTTACTTGTCTGAACAAGGTACCAGCTGTCGGTGCTACATTGATCTGGTTTGGGAGGAGGGAAATGTTTGAAGCTACTGAACCTGACGGCCTCGCCTGCCCTGAAGAGCAATCTAGGTGGATCCAGACTCTGGTGAAAAGTAGCACGACAGTTGGATTTCCGCGGTGCTTTCTACCGCCATCACCACGACTTGTTCCAGCTCCTACTCTCAATGGCAAGAGCAACGTGTGGTAGCGAATTGGTTGTTGTCTAGTCTTGGGGTCGGAGACGCCAACAAATCCCTGCGAGTACCGAACTCCAGGCGTCGTGGCACCTTGTGTCGGGGTCTCAGCGCCTAGGACAAAACTGGCTGCAAAGCACCCTGATACACTGAGCTCGTGCCCGCAAGCATCCAATGCTGTCTCGCACATGATCTGCTGCAGATGGCTTAGCTTCAAGATTTGAATAAATTCGCATAATCATGTGTCATGTTTCGGAAAGTTTCAGACGAAGCCAGGAAGCACCTTCGGGCATAGAACGGGGTCAGGTGAGCGAAACTGTGTCTTGGAGTCTCTGCTCCCTTGGCAACTACCTGGCATGATGGCCGTTTGTGTCCAGAAATGTCCCGTGTCGCCAGGCTATGCACGAAGGGAACTGAACGAGGAGGCAGAGAGGCTCCTTCTGGGCATTATTGGGAGCGTTTCGAAGCTGCAGGTTGTCCTCGCCCCGGTAAGTCGGTAAGTACAATTGGTGCCATGCGGCTGGACATCTGTGTCCATGAACTGTTACTGACTGTTACTGGAGAACTTCTCCTTCTAATGTAGTAGCCTGCGAATGGGGTACGTAGGAATTTAATTTTTGGAGCTTGGATTGAGCATGTTCCAGGCTGCGCCCATACATTGAGCCCCTCCTCTATGACAAGCACCTGTCCCTCAAGGAGATCACTTTTGCAGGGATGCCCAGAATGAGTTCAGAATTGTGTGCAAGTACTTGCGCGCGTGGAAGTGCTTGCGTGCAAATGTAATTTTGCGGGGACTGCAAATATTTGTTTTGAACGTGGCTGCACGTGATTGACCGGCCCCGTCGCATGAGTCTCAAGCATCCCGCCTGCCATCGGGCCATGAGCTTGTAACCACTGCGCCGTTGTTTGCGATATCGCCGTCGCCTGCCGGCTTGTACTCAGGAAATCGAGATTCTGCATGTTTTGCGTCTGCACATGTTTTTGCATCAAACTTGTCTTCAATAGTCCGTATGGACAAACATGTCATCTCTGCTCATGTAAGGTCCGAAGTGCTCCCGCTCGGGAATGCAGACGTTGCGTCCACTGCTCCTGGCTTTTGTTCGGCTGGCGGTGCTTCACGCACTTCGCACTTCAGAGCTCTCTGGGAGCCTCCCGACGAAGGAGCAGGTTTCTGAAATCGCCGACTCCGCCGATCGCTGTGTGATCCCTATGGAAGGCGATACTGGCCTGGGGCTCGTCTGTAAGCACGATCTTGGCCCCCTCTTCCCTTCTGCTGTGCAGTGTGTCGTTTGCGGCCAACTCTACGGAAGCGCCATCAACCCGATAGAATCCTGCGTGGTGCAAACGCAGCCCTACAAATGGATGCGTTTGGAGTGGTCGGAGATCAAGATCAAAGTGCCAACGCGAAAGCTTCTCTGTCTTTACTAATTGCATGCCTGTTGCTTTGCTTTTGTCGCCGCCAACTGTCCGGAAAGGTTTAGTTCAAAATCCAATAGCATTGGCACCACTCATCTCGACAGCTCTAAGATACGATCGTGACAGCTCTGGGGTTCTACTGCAGGGGCCTCAATAATTACCAATACTATTTTGGGGGTTCCTTAAATTATAATTGTAGTATAGTGGGCCCCAAAACCCCATTCTAATTGATTACTAAGGCCCTGCAGTACTGTAGTTGCTAATCACTTTCTAACCCCCTGAGCTGAGGGCAAATCGTGTCTGCAGAGGACTTATCCGCAAAGCGCTCCTGGGATGCACATGGCCAGAAATCCCATGCAGCTTCAGTTAGGGTTTAGGGTTTCTCAGTTAGGGACCCGTCATGATATTGTATATATAATATGGCGGCCTAAATTAAATACTTACCTACATTATTTTGGGGGTTCCGCGTTATGATTATAGCTTTTTGCTATGGCCTCAAGATGTGCTTTGGCACATGCTCTAGTCACAGGGCCTGTTTGTTCTCCAACCGCCCTGAGAACCTTAAGTCTTGAAGCTCTAGCGCCACCTACAGGCTTTGGTCCTACAGTCCAAACCTTAAAGTCGAAAACATAGTTTCAGGTCTGACTTAAACAGTGGCTCCCTGGGAAATCCGCTGTGCCCAGACCTGGATATGAACGTTGGGACTACTCTCTCTCCTGCAACAGCGAGCTGAGCAACATGTACCCGGAGGCCGGGATCTTCGGGTAATCAGCAACAGCGGCAGTGATGATTCAGTGATGTTCTTCTGTGGTTGTTAGGGTTGCCAGGGCATTGTTGCGACTTGTGGCAAGTACTTCATCCTGCAGCCTGCAAACATCGGATACAGCAGCAAGGATACTGGCCCTGCGAGTGGAAATCCTGAAAGGATCCAGGAGACAAGACAGACCGGACTGCATTGAAAGCAGTGTCAAGGCTAAGACCCACGAGATATGTGGCAGCTCGAAAAGTAAAAAGCCACACGCTCCTTGTGAATTTGACTCGTACTGGTAAGAGCTCCTAAGCCCTAAACTCCAACTCAAGGCCGGGAGCTTGGGGCTGGCACCTGACCTGACAACCTGACAGGTTCAGGTTTTAGGGTTTCAGGGGCTTATATGGGCTTCAAAATTTCCGGGCCGAGAGGCCCAGCACCTAAGCATAGAACAGGCCCAGCTGGTTTATGCCTTGCTTGCGAGGCGCTTCCCCGGGCTTCCTGCTGGAGCTTCCTTCCGCAGACCTTTGTCCTGGCTGGTAAAAGCTTAGGGTTAGCACCAGACCCTTCCCTTTCGGGTTGTAGCCAAGATCGTGTTGTTGGCAGGCCGGGTGGTGAATCACAAGAGAGTTTACACACCCAGCATGTGTATGTGGCTTTGTGTGTATTTATGTTCGTGTGGGCATATTACGGGTATATGTTTGTTTGTTCGCATGCCTGAGCTTGTCACAGTACCCCCTTTCTTTCTTATCGCTGACAAGATCTAGAACACAGGACTGTCGGGAAAGAAGTAAGAAGGTAGGTCGGCAGGTATGAAGGAAGGTAGGTGGGTAAGGAAGGAAGGAAGGAAGGTAAGCAAGCAAGCAGGTAAGTAAGCAGTTAAAGAGGCATGTAGGTAGGGAAGTCAGCAAGTCAGCACATAGGGTACATGTACGTATGGATGTACGAACATAATGCTCGGCGTATGTAAACCTGATAGACTCCGGTATATGCATTCAAGATGACATGAACACAGACACACGGCGTTACGCAAACAATACATTACATCAGTCCATACATACACGGAAACATACATTCACAAACTTTCCTGATACATAGATACGTACATACATATATATATATGTATGTATGTATGTATGTTTGTACGTGTGTGGGCATGTATATGTGCGTGCATCATACAACCGTTACGTATCTGTGCATGTTATACACGCACAGATCCCATATGAATGCCAGTCGTTGTTGAACTAAGGGACCCGAGTGACGGCTCGTTGCCAAAGACCTGTCTCACGAACATCCTCAATGCAGAGGTCAGAAAGGTTGACATCGGACAAACGTCTAAGGAGGAGGTGTGGGTAGTGGCTGGCTCCTGACCGCACCCTGGAGATGCAGCCCCACAGCACTCCAAGCATGCTTTTCGACCGCGACGTGAAAATGCCGCTGGCTGCGTGCATTGGATCTCAAAATGACGCTTTCAGGGCTGTGGGAGTGCTGCTTTGTCTGTCATGGCTTCTGTGAAGTGTAGGACCAGAATTTCATGAGTCGTCGTAACTTACGCACTTCCTTTCATCTGCGTCCTTTGCTGTTACTCTCAGTGCCTACAAGACGCAGCAGCTTCCACGCATGAAGCCAGGGTTGGCAGTTAACCTACAGTCTAGCAGAACCCTTGTCCTTTGTCCTAAACTCGAAACCTTCAGCCAGAATCCAAAAGCCCCAGACGCCTAAACCTATAAATTCCTCAAAGCCTTAAGCCTAAACCCTCGACCTTGAAATCCTTCAACGCCAAAGGTGGAAGCCATACGCCGGATTCCTTAACCCCAAACTCAAGACTCAAAACAGCCCAATCCTAATCAATCCTCTTCGACACGTAAGCATTGAAGCTCTAAGCCTTGAACCCAAGCCCCGGCTCGGAGCTCTCTTTACAGATTTAAGACTCACATGAGCAAGAAGGCTCCAGAAGTTATCATAACAGCAGCAAAAAGCCAGTGCATACGACCAGTCTTCTGTATCGTGGGTGCAGCAGGCGTCGCAATGGTAGTCGTTTACCACTCGCGTACGCATGCTGGTCCCATCTGCAATCTTAGGAAGCGAAGCCATGCTTGGTTTCTGCAGCTTGACCCCTGAACCCAGGAGTTCTGAGGCTTATATCATTGATATCTGAATCTAGCACAATTGCTCTTCGTATGTCTCGGTTCTCAACACTTCTCGTGGGTCTGTGTTTTGTACTTTTGTACATGATTTCCAGCAGGCTCTGTCTATGAGAAAGGGTAGGAGTTCGCATCTCAGATCGCCGTTCTCCCAAGGTGCTGAATCGCAAGGGCAAGGAGCTGCGGCACTTGCTCTACAAGCCAAGGGCTCAAACTGGCTCAGACTCATGGCAGCCAGCGCTGAGTGGACAGTTTGCAGTTTTTGAAGGCAACCGACGTTCTGTGATCTCGCTGCGAGCGATGGTAAAAGCCGCTGCCTCTCCGCTTAGGCCGCGTGTTGGCCTGCCAGTTTTCACCGAGCACAAGGTGGCAGCTGCAAAGCTTCCTTTGCGCCTTTGAGAGAAAGGAATGAAATCACTGCAGCCTTCTTCATGATACTTGTGGTGCTGAATGCTTAGTTCCGCAAGCCTGGCCACATGGAAGGAGTAGAGCCAGAGCCAAGACTTGCAAAATACCTCTAATCATTCTAGAGACACTGGCCGGAGCACAGGTTCGTCGGTTGATGCGCCGAGCCAAGAACTCTGAAGGCACTGGCCATGTCAAACGGTGAGGGACGGCCACTATGTTACGCGCCCAGGTCGTTCATAATGTCATAAGTCTTCTATGGGGATGACCGTTACGCAGGGACGGTGCCATCTGCCCTTTGTCCTTAAGTCTTCCTTTTGTTGATGCTGGCGGGTCTGGGTCGGGTCAGAACTGCTAGCAGGATGACTCTCAGAAGACCAGGTGCGAAAAAGGAAACTTTAGACCCTGAGGGTTTAGGGTTTAGGGGCCGCTCCCCAGGATGCACCCAAGCAGGAGTCGCTGTCTTTGTCGCGGTCTGGTGACGGCTGAATAGCGAGAATTCAGGTTTTTCGGAGTCCTGTTTTCTTTGAGCGAAATCTACCAAAGCCCTACAGAGCCTTTACGGAGTTCTTACTTGAAGCTGTTTACATGCATAGACCCTTCTTAATTCATCCCGTCACTGTACTGCATCCGAATGCCGCTGTCCTGGTGGATGCCATACTTTGCAACAACCTTTTGGGCCTTCCTCGGACAGAGGCAGGCCCAGCTCGCACTGGTAGCTTGGGATGGACCCTTTTGGGATCTGCTTCTGTGTGTCACACCAACAGATCTCCACTCCAACACCTCAACTGGATGCAGCTGTCCAGTCTGCTGACGTCAGCGTTGGATTTCCACATGAGATGCTCCTAAACTAAAGCCGAAACCCTAAACCCTAAATCCCTAAACCCTAAACCCCGAACCCGACATCCTGCCAGGCGTGCGCATCAACCGATTCGTGCGCCCCCAGCACCTGCCGCCGAATGCCCCTGGAGCACCTTATGCCAAGCCCATGAAGGCCTCCCCTGCGCAACAAATGTATAAATACCTCGAATGGAGCTGTGGGATAGATTGCAGGACATTACATGGGACTCTAAGGAGATAAAACTACTAATTGTTATTCCGACCCCTGTTCGTATTAATGTGGTGGCTCTTGAAGCATCCTCATCTCGAATAATTCTGAAGCACTTCCTTCCAATCCCTACGCGCTGTGCACAGAAGATCTTGCAGGCATTGTTATGTTACCAGCGCTGAGTTTTCTAGTGGCAGACGTCAGGCCGGCACGAAGGCAAAGTGCGACTGCGACTGGTGCTTAGTGTTCTACAACCGGTGCAGGAAGTCTACGCAGAAGTCCCGTGCTGAACTCAGAATTTCAGAAGAGTTGGTGCGAACTGCTCCCTTGCACGCGCCGATGCTGCAGTGCTCTTTGGAATCTCTGGCTCATGTAACTCAACACCGAAGGCCGTATTAAAGCAGGTGTAGTACTTTTCTGACGGCCAGCGTTGCGCAACTTCTGAATCAGCAGAAAAAACATAAAACATACCTTCGTGGCCCAGTAGGGTCTTGCCAACTCACAGACTAACAAGCCCTGCATAGACCGTGCGAAGTCCCCTGATCCTGCACCTATGCCCTGATCGGTCTACAACCCTCTAAAATCGAAAACCGGATATGATAAAAATTGCCAGAAAACAGAGCCCAGAACACTTAGCCCTTGCTGGACTTTTGTGGCGCTCATGGCGGCTCCCTCGCTGAAGCGCCCAGGACAGGGTTCGGCATCTAGCACTTGTATGGTTTAGGCTCTTAAACCACAAACCCTAAATCCTCAATCCGAGATGCCTGAATCTTCGGCATCTTGGGGTACTTGCTGGCCCCAAATTTGCCCGAGATCCGAAACTCTATACATGTACGTGCATGTATGTGTGTATATATATATATGTAATATGACCACTTATATAGTTATATATATATATATACATATGAATGATGTATAGGAAGATGACATCTCGATCGACTTTCGCTGAAACTGCCGAGATTCCAGGCGCCGGAGGAGGAGCCACCTCCTGCAGTGACGAAGGCCGAGGTACTCAAGAGAGGAGGCTCGCGATGCCTCTGCAGTTTCTGTTGTTGGTTTAGGGTTTAGGTTTAGGGTTGCTGCTTCCAGTTGCTGCTGCAGCAGTTGCTTGACTCATGATTCTCATGTTGCCATTCTCTACAACGGTAATCTTTAGCCTCAACAGCGGTTCATAAGCTTTAAAGCAAGTCGCCACTGAACGAGTAGGTACTGGGAATTTGCATTGTCATTTGCATCCTGGCCAGGTTGGCCATCATAATCGTAAGTCGTTTCTTGCTGGCGGTAGCGTTGGATTGTTATTCTGTTGGTGGCGTCATATCGTTGCTGCTTCTTTTCTTGATTTTGTGGCCAATGCTGCCTTCGTAGTCGGCACTGTTGTTGTGATACATTACCACATGGTCCTGGTCGTGGTGGCTGTGGTTGTAGTTGGCTTCTTGGCAATTTCTTTCTGGTTCATCCCCGGCAGAGCCTAATCTTGCGGTTTGCTGGTCGATTGTACGCAAGGTCCGTTAAGACTTGGAGGAGCGATGTTTCATGTAATACCGGCCGCATCTCGAGCCTTCGGATCTTCTGGACTTTAGCTGGTCTTGGGGTCAGGAGCCCAAGTTGAAGGCTGTTATTGGTACGCTTCCTTTCGGCTCAGCGGCTCGCACGGATGCACATGGCATCATGGTGACCCTCAAGTTGCCCCTGCGGCGCGCTGAAGATGCGAAGGCACGTCGAACAGTCTGCCTGCCTCAACCTAAACACTTAAACAGTTAAACCTTATGCCGCCTGTTCACACTCACATCGATACACTAACTACGCCACTATGCTTCTCTCTCTTTCACTCTCTCTTTCTCTCTCCTCCCTCTCGCTCTCTCTCCCTCTCTCTCTCTCTGCCTCTCTCCTCTGCTTCTCTCTCTCTCTCTCGCTCTCTCTCTCGCTGTTTTTGTATGTACGTAGATTTATTTATGTACAAACATAGCCTCAACAGTTCTATACACCCAGGACACCAAAACCTGCACTTTGTCCGGCCGTGCTTGCCAGGCCGGGGGCACGAACGACAATTCACCAAGAACTACCGCAACTGGGTCCACTGCTGCATCCTCTCACACGTCCAAGGGAGCCAAGGGCAAGGGAGGCGGCAAATTTTCCACTGGCTTTCTGGCGTCAGCCGCAGGCGCGAAGTTGTACGACTTATAATCCAGCTTCCGGAGTCCAAGTTTAGATGAGACACGGTACTCAAAATCAGATCAAGATTAAAATACGGTAACAGCAGCACAATCAGTAACTAGTAGTAGAACAGTAGTACCAATAGTAGTAGTCGTCGTCGTTGTCGTCGTCGTCATAGTAGCAGTGGCGGGCAGTGGCAGTAGCAGTAGCAGCAGTAGCAGGAGGAGGAGTAGGAAGAGTCAGAGGAGTCGGAGGAGTAGGAGGAGTAGGAGTAGGAGTAGGGGTAGGGGTAGGGGTAGGAGGGGTAGTAGAGTAGTAGGAGTAGGAGTCGGAGTAGGAGTAGGAGAAGGAGCAGCAGGAGCAGGCCTTGCTGCTTGGAGTGGGGATCATCCCTTGCAGAGTTTTGCTTTTGACGGGTTACGGTGCTGTATGCGCTGCTGCACGAGAAGCCCGTTAGGGACTCTGCAAAACCCAGGGCTAGATTCAGATCTGCTGCAGTTGCTAGGAAGAAAGGAGCAGCAGCATTAGTAATTCGTGGCAGCAACAGCATGCGACAGCAGATGACAGCAGTAAGAGGAAGGAGACGGAGCCGTGGCAGTATAGCCTAAGAAGAAAGAAACGAAGTTCCTCGTCCTTGCTTGTGAGTCGCCAACTAGCCAGAAGCAGCGAAGGGCACAAAGGGATCTGCCATCGCTGCTAGAGCGCGCAATCGCTGCCAAGAGCCACGGGAAGGCATCCAGAGACAGAGGCGGGGACCGCCGGATGCCTCGCCGAATGCCGATGCCGCCTTGAAGGTGGATGGGGCCACGGCCACGGCACGGGAAGTTCTGGGCATTTCGCAGTCTAAGTTCAGACCAATGGTAGGCAAAGTACTTTTCGGAGGGCCTTAGGTCCGAACGCTCTTTGTTTGCCCTTCGGAAACCAGACTTGTGCTGAAGTGGCATCCCCCTTAAGGCACCTGACTGTAGATCACTGCGACCGAAAGAAGGGGCCACAGCGTGATCTTAAGCGCCTCGCTTCGGCAGTTCAGGTGCAACCGTCGGCCGGGAAGGGACGTTGGCATGAGGCCTATTTGCAGGACCTATAGAGCACAGCATTCAGGGCTTCAGTCTTTTGTCGTTGTTGGCCCAGATACAGGTTTCTTCGAACACTAGCCGCTCCGTACGAAAATAAAAGCTGCAAGCGAGAAGCTTTCGAACAAGATACTCCGAAGCCCTTTTCCAAGCAACTGGGCCCCTTGGGTCTTACACAGGAGTTCCTGCAAAAGATGGAGGATGACCCTGTTGCGTTTGAGGAGGACATCAAGAAGAGCAGGGCCCTTCGAGACCACAGGCCCGTGACCCTTGAGCAGAATGATGCCAAGTCTAGTGCCAAAAGATAGCCCGGCATTGGGCATCTCGGTGATGCACTCAGGATGAGGAAATGCCTGGAGGTTTCTTGACCTTTAGCTGTCGGCATCACCGACACTACCAATACCATCTTTACTGTGTTTGAGGGTTTAAATGCACCTGTCGCAGCAGTCAACAATCGTCGCAGGTTTCATGTTGGTTGTCGTGGCCTGCTTGCTCTTGCTTCGCGTTCTCTAGATCAGATGAATACGTGGCCGGTTATCGGCAGAATTTGTCCTCGTCATCGCTGTCGGTTTTTGGCAAGCAGCCCACGATAATGTCTGACAGGGATCATTGATTCAATTATAGTACAAGAGTTAAAGTAAATGTATTGAACATAATTTAGCCGGCTTCACGGTCCAGCTTTCGGTTACGTGTGCAGGGAACATCACAGGTCCCACAGCGTAAACTCGATGTGCCAGGCTTGAGCAAGCGAACGAGCACATGGCGAGCCTGCAGCGTACTATCCCAGCGGAGGATGATCCGTCATTGTCGCTCCCTGATTCTGGTCCCGTACATGGCTCCATCTTCAAATGTGAATCGATTATTGTGCACCTGTGATCCCCACGGGATAGGAGCCAAGAGGAACACCATCGTCACTCATCGGGGCAGGAGAATACATGTTGAGCAAGGCAAGATGAAGGCTTCACTTTTTCTTAAACCACTTGACATAGATGAGAGGCGATGGGGTTGCTGTTGGTTCCGCATGGGAAACACAGGCTTATACGTGCACAATGCCAGTTTGCACAGGAAGAAGTAGGGTCTCTCTATTCAGGAAGGAACGTGTTGAGCTTTTGCTGCTACCCCCAAGCTATCGACCCTGCTTCATTTGCTAAAGGCGCTTATCGCGCCTTCGGGAGAACGATGATTTTCGGCAATTGGGCAATGGTGCACAGCCATTTGTGCAAGTGATGATCACTGCACATGTTTGGAGCTGGCGATCCCCAGCTGTCCGCTTGTCCTCTGTCCTCTTGCGTTTGTTTATGGAGCCTCGGGGCTCCGTGCCTTGGATCTGGCTGGAGGCTGGAGCCTGGGAGTGTCATCATTTATGTTGTCCAAGTCTGATGGCTTCCGTGTATTCGGCAGGTACCGGTACCACAGACGGCTAAACCAATCAGCGGAGCTGCAAACACATGGCAGGCGGCAAAAGCAGCAAGAGCAGTAAACCAGACAACGAGACGAAACAGAAGAAAAGGCAAGATGCCAAGAGTGACCAGCAGCAAGCGTGAACACTTGCTGTCATCGCCCGCCCTTTTCCCTGGCCCACCCAACAAACGAACGAACGACCGAAATAAGGATAATAAGGCACTGACAAACAAAGTAGCAAACAACCGACCAAAGCAATCACACGCACACACACACACACACCCACCCACCCAGCCAACCACCCAGCCACCCAGCCACCCTCCCGCCCACCCACCCACTCACCCTCCCACCC